>CAXKVI010000001.1:108537597-108728922 GCA_964058755.1 Campiglossa producta | reverse complement strand
CAGCAAACAATATAGTTCATTGACCATACATTTTGTGGTGTATTTATACTAGTTCATTGCTGATTAGCTTCAAACCAGTCAAGGCCAAACTACTCGGCAAACAATGTAGTTCATTGATTGTACATTTTGTGGTGTATTCATACTAGTTCATTTCTGATTAGCTTTAAACCAGTCAATGCCAAACTACTCAGCAACATTATAGTTCTACGCCTAAACATTTTGTGGTGTATTCATACCAGTTAATTTCTGAATACCTTCAAACTAATCAATTCCACACTACTCAGCAGACACCTAGCTCGTTTACTATACATTTTATGGATGTTTTTATACTAGTTCTTTGCTGATTACCCTTAAACCAATAAATGCCAATCTAATCAGAAAACATACTAGTATACAACTATAATTTGCTGGGTGAAATCATACTAGTCACAAAAATCCTGGTTCGTACTAGTATGCAAGTATGTATGAATCACGGGTTGAAATTATACTACATCTTTTTCAGTTTTTATTCAGAAAGTTTTCTGAATATCAATCGTAATTTTCTGAATGTCAATTGTATTTTTCTGAATATCAAATGGAAATCCTGAATATGAATTGTAATTTTCTAAATATAAATTGTTACTTTCTGAATATAAACTGAAAAGGTGTAGTCAGAAAAAGCCTAATCTATTTTAGAAAAATAGTAATTAGAAAAATTCCATTTCATACTACATTATTATTATAAGGCCTTATTACACCGCAACCATTAGTACGATCTATTGTAGTACATGGTACTATGCAAACATTATTTGAAATTTTTGGTTTGCTTCTTTTTTTCTCTTGTAATTCACAGATGCTTTTTCGTGTTTGGCTAAATACAAATATGATGCTGATGTATATATGATCTAGTATGTCAACTGCTATATTTCTTGTGTACTTATATACACAGAAAAAAGGCACTGGTAAAATCTACAATCTCGTGCTGTTATCCTGAATTTGACCAAATTTTGGGTGTTTGAACGGTATTTTTTGTTGAAGTAACTGTATTCAGATCTTTTATGATCGCTCTAGATCTTTTATAATCCCATTTTGGCCAGGTTTGTTTGGATGTCCGGCAGCCTTGGGATTGTTGCTACCTTTCGTTGGCTTGACGAAGTGTGTACTGCAAGCCAACGAAATGTGGCAACAATCCCCAAGGTGACGGACATCCAAACAAGCCTGGCCTAAGAAGGAGAGAAATCTCCATATTAATAGGTGTTCTAACTGGGCACTGCGTTATTGGTAGGCACGCAGAAGGTGTGCCCTACCGACGATGCTGTAGGAGCTGCAAAGATGATGAGGAAGAGGAAACGGTGAAGCACCTCATCTGCAACTGCCCGGTCTTAAGCGGCACGAGAACGCGCTTTTTGGGAGTTCCCTTTCTGGATAGCCTAAACCAGACCGCTGAACTGGACATAAAGGACTTGATGGCCTTCATAAAGTCATCTAAGTGGTTCGAGGAGGAGTAACGGTGTCGGTTTAGGAGTGTCAGTCCCGGGATACTACTATGTGGAAAATCCCAACAAAAATCAAAGCAGCACACTATAAGTTGGAAGAGAAGTTCGGCAAAAGTCTCGTTAGAGGTTATGACAACCTGTTGGTATATAACCGCCATTTTTTTACGTTGCGGCATAAACTTGAGTATATTGACAACAACAATATAAATTGACTCTAACAATGCTCCTTTAACTCGAGTGTATGGCCCAGCATGAAAGCAGTCTTACTTTAACACTTTTTGATGTAAAAATAAGACTTACTTTTATCTATATATACATATGTGGGACCGGAACTCCGCAGTGGACGACAAACTTAACCTTGAGTAACCTTAATTTACCTTACCTAAAAATACAACACCAAAGCCCCAATTACATAAAACTTTGACAAATGCGCGCCTCGTTTTTGAGCATTTGCAAAAATTTCGCTTCGCTTTACGTTTAAAAAATTTTGAATGAAAGTGGCACCTACAAAGTTGAATACAATTGGGCCTTCACCTATATAATCAAACTTGACGAACGCGGAATTTGAAAGGACCCATTGCAAGTTGAATTCAATAATTAAATTAAAAATACAATAAACAACATAATTTAAAAAATATAGAAAAAAAAAACTTGTGTCAACTTTACCGAGAATCGAACTCAGAGCCTTTAGCTCATTTTTGGCTGTGTATGAACTAGTATATAAACTGGTATAATGCTGATGCAGAGGCTGACTAGTATACCAATTGGTATGGTGCTGATGCAGAAGAGGACAATTGCTTTTCTTTTTCTCTTGTAACTGCTTCTTTTTTACCTTGTAATTCACAGATGCTTTTTCGTGTTTGGGTAAATACAAATAGTCGCTGCTTTCTAAAGAATAAACTGGTATATTGCTGATGTAGAGGCTGACTATGATACTGGTGCATAGACCGACTAGTATACCAACTGGAATGAATGTCAAATTCGTGGACTAGTATGACAAGTGGTACGATCTGAATGGGCATAATGATTAGTATGTCCTGCCGCATAGACTGAGCAGTATGTCAACTGGTATGATTCTGATGTATATATGAACTAGTATATCAACTGGTAATATTCTGATGCATATATGAACTAGTATGTCAAATGCCATATTTCTGATGCAAATTTGAAATAGTATGTCAACTGATATGATTATGATGCATAAGTGAACTGGTATGTGAACTGGTATGATTCTGATGCATAAATGAACTACTATATCAACTGGTATGATTCTGACGCATATATGAACTACTATGACAACTGGTACGATTCCGATGATTTTTTTAACTAGTCTGTTAATTGGTTGATTCTGATGCATATATGAACTAGTCTGTCAACTGGTATGATTCTGATGCAAATAAGAAGTAGTCTGTCAACAGGTATGATTCTGATGCATATATGAACTAGTCTGCCAACTGTTATGATTCTGATGCATATATGAACTAGTCTTTCAACTAGTATGATTCTGATGTATATATGAACTAGTCTGCCAACTGGTATTATTCTAATGTATATATGAACTAGTCTGCCAACTGGTACGATCCTGACGCATATAAGAACTAGTATCTTAAATGGTATGATACTGATGTATATAATAACCCTGCAGTCAACTTAACTAGTTTTATACTAATCAAATACCAGTCAGCTAGGCGGCTTCAACTAGTTCGAGTTCTGTAATTTTTCCATATTAGCAACTGGTATTTTTAACACGGCGATGTCCTACGAGATGGCAATTGTCCTTCTCTGCATCAGCACCATACCAATTGGCTGACTAGTCAGCCTCTGCATCAGGAATATACCAGTTGATATACTTGTTATTATACACATCAGTATCATACCATTTAAGATACTAGTTCGTATATACGTCAGGATCGTACCAGTTGAAAGAATAGTTCATATATACATCAGAATCATACCAGTTGGCAGACTAGTTCATATATACATCAGAATCATACCAGTTGAAAGACTAGTTCATATATGCATCAGAATCATACCAGTTGACAGACTAGATCATATATGCATCAGAATCATACCAGTTGACAGACTAGTTCATATATGCATCCGAATCATACCTGTTGACAGACTACTTCTTATATGCATCAGAATCATACCAGTTGACAGACTAGTTCATTAATGCATCAGAATCATACCAATTAACAGACTAGTTAAAAAAATCATCGGAATCATACCAGTTGTCATACTAGTTCATATATGCGTCAGAATCATACCAGTTGATATAGTAGTTCATTTATGCATCAGAATCATACCAGTTGACATATCAGTTCATTTATGCATCATAATCATATCAGTTGACATACTAGTTCAAATTTGCATCAGAAATATACCATTTGACATACTAGTTCATATATGCATCAGAATCTTACCAGTTGACACACTAGTTCATATATACATCAGAATCATACCGGTTGACATACTGCTCAGTCTATGCGGCAGGACATACTAATCATTATGCCCATTCAGATCGTACCACTTGTCATACTAGTCCACGAATTTGACATTCATTCCAGTTGGTATACTAGTCGGTCTATGCACCAGTATCATAGTCAGCCTCTACATCAGCAATATACCAGTTTATTCTTTAGAAAGCAGCGACTATTTGTATTTACCCAAACACGAAAAAGCATCTGTGAATTACAAGGTAAAAAAGAAGCAGTTACAAGGGAAAAAGAAAAGCAATTGTCCTCTTCTGCATCAGCACCATACCAATTGGTATACTAGTCAGCCTCTGCATCAGCATTATACCAGTTGATATACTAGTTCATACACAGCCAAAAATGAGCTAAAGGCTCTGAGTTCGATTCTCGGTAAAGTTAACACAAGTTTTTTTTCTATATTTTTTAAATTATGTTGTTTATTGTATTTTTAATTTAATTATTGAATTCTACTTGCAATGGCTCCTTTCAAATTCCGCGTTCGTCAAGTTTGATTATATAGGTGAAGGCCCAATTGCATTCAACTTTGTAGGATACACTTTCATAAAGTCTTATTTTTACATCAAAAAGAGTCAAAGTAAGACTGCTTTCATGCTGGGCCATACACTCGAGTTAAAGGAGCATTGGTAGAGTTAATTTATATTGTTGTTGTCAATATACTCAAGTTTATGCCGCAACGTAAAAAAAATGGCGGTTATATACCAACAGGTTGTCATAACCTCTAACGAGACTTTAGCCGAACTTCTCTTCCAACTTATAGTGTGCTGCTTTGATTTTTTCCCTATGAGTTGGCGGGACCTAGTTTTTTTTTTAATTTAAAAATCTGTGACTGTTCAAACAGTTGAATGCAGTTAGGTTAGGTTAGGTTAGTGGCTGCCGCAGAGGCACACTTAGGCCAGTTTTGAAAAGCCCGTTGTGATACCACCAGCACTAGGAAAGTCAGTCCCGGGACCCGGCCATTTGGAAAATCCCAGTGGTCTGGTTTAGACTAGAAGGGAACTCCCAAAAAGCTCGTTCCCGCGCCGCTTAAGGCCGGGCAGTTGCAGATGAGGTGCTTCACCGTTTCCTCTTCCTCATCATCTTTGCAGCTCCTACAGCATCGTCGATAGGGCACCCCTTCTGCGTGCCTACCAATAAGGCAGTGCTCAGTTAGAACACCTATTAATATTAAGATTTCTCTCCTTCTTAGGGCGTGAATGCCTCTAGATCTTTTATGATCCCATTTCGGCCAGGTTTGTTTGGATGTCCGGCAACTTGGGGATTGTTGCCACCTTTCGTTGGCTTGGAGTACACACTCCGTCAAGCCAACGAAAAGTAGCAACAATCCCCAGGGTGCCGGACATCCAAACAAACCTGGCCAAAATGGGATCATAAAAGATCTGAATGCAGTTACAGAATTTCTATTTGATTTTCAGAAAAATACAATTGACATTCAGAAAATTACAATTGATATTCAGAAAACTTTCTGAATATAAACTGAAAAAGGTGTAGTATGATTTCAACCCGAGTTTCATACATACTTGCATACTAGTACGAACCAGGATTTTTCTGACTAGTATTATTTCGCCCAGCAAATTATAGTTGTATACTAGTATGTATTCTGATTAGATTGGCATTGATTGGTTTAAGGGTAATCAGCAAAGAACTAGTATAAAAACATCCATAAAATGTATAGTAAACGAGCTAGGTGTCTGCTGAGTAGTTTGGAATTGATTAGTTTGAAGGTAGTCAGAAATTAACTAGTATGAATACACCACACAATTTTTAGGCGTAGAACTATAATGTTGCTGAGTAGTTTGGCATTGACTGGTTTAAAGCTAATCAAAAATGAACTAGTATGAATACACCACAAAATGTACAGTCAATGAACTACATTGTTTGCCGAGTAGTTTGGCAATGTCGGGCTTAAAGGAAATCAGAAATGAACTGGTATGAATACACCACAAAATGCATAGTCAATGAACTAGAATTTTCGCTAAGTAGTTTGGCATTGAATGGTTTAAAGCTAATCAACAATGAACTGGTATCCATATGCCACAAAATGCATAGTCAATGAACTATATTGTTTGCTGAGTAGTTCGACATTGACTGGTTTAAAGGTGATCAGAAATGAACTAGTATGAATACACCACAAAATGTATAGTCAATGAACTATATTGTTTGCTGAGTAGTTCGACATTGACTGGTTTAAAGGTGATCAGAAATGAACTAGTATGAATACACCACAAAATGTATAGTCAATGAACTATATTGCTGGCTGAGTAGTTTGGCCTTGACTGGTTTGAAGCTAATCAGCAATGAACTAGTATAAATACACCACAAAATGTATAGTCAATGAACTATATTCTTTGCTGAGTAGTTGGACATTGACTGGTTTAAAGGTGATCAGAAATGAACTAGTATGAATACACCACAAAATGTATCGTCATTGAACTATATTGTTTGCTGAGTAGTTCGACATTGACTGGTTTAAAGGTGATCAGAAGTGAACTAGTATGAATACACCACAAATGTATATCATTGAACTATATTGTTTGCTGAGTAGTTTGGCCTTGACTGGTTTGAAGCTAATCAGCAATGAACTAGTATAAATACACCACAAAATGTATAGTCAATGAACTATATTGTTTGCTGAGTAGTTTGGCATTGACTGGTTTAACGCTAATCAGCAATGAACTAGTATGCATACGCCACAAAATGTATAGTCAATGAACTAGAATTTTTGCTGAGTAGTTCGGAATTTGACTGCAGGGAACAAGTATATCAACTGGTAGATTCCTGATGCAGAGGCTGGCTAGTCTGCCAATTGGTATGGTGCTGATGCAGAGAAGGACAATTGCCATCTCGTAGGACATCGCCGTGTTAAAAATACCAGTTGCTAATATGGAAAAATTACAGAACTCGAACTAGTTGAGGCCGCCCGGCTGACTGGTATTTGATTAGTATAAAACTAGTTAAGTTGACTGCAGGGTTTGTTCAAACGTAACATCCGCAAATTTAACACATTCTGTGCCAGTGAGTCACCGGTGATCACAACCAAAAGCTTACCTTAAGTAACAAGTAAATGTACGTCACTTACCATGACATGAAAACATCTCAAAAGCGTCGTATTATTTTAGTCCTGATAAACAATTCCTTTATAATTCAGAACGCAATATTGTTTTTCTTTTTGGTATTTGTGTTAATTTTTTAATTACACTGGACCACGAATTTCAACTTTTTCGCTTTACCAGAAATGCCGTTATGAAATTCGTATGTAAAATCACCCCCTGATTTCGAAAATTGAGTTCATTTTTGATTCTATGGTACCGTTTTTGAGATATTTGCAATTTACCGTTATTCGAAAAAACCAAAAAGATGGCGCCCTTTAATTGCGTATATCTCACGAACGGGTCAAGCAATTGCAAAAAAGTTTACAGAATCGGAAAAACGATAAAATTTGCTATAAATGCATCATACATTGTTTTTTGCTCAACCAGATAGTTTTCGAGATATTAGCTTGTCATTTCATATTTTTGTTTTTTCTTTTTATGAAAAAATATGAAAAAAATTACTCTTTGCGTGGGCATCATTCCAAAACCACAACTTTTTTTCTAGATATTTTTTCTTTACGTAGAGCTCTGTTTTATTAGAAAAAAGATAAGCTATCATCGAAGAAAATCGATGCAAAACTACGTAAGTTATAAACGATCAAGTAAAAATACCCAGGTTGCGCACTTCAATGTGTGATGTATACATACATACTTATTTTAAAGATATAAAGTGCAAATGGGATATTATCCGGATAAACGAATAACACCATAACAATGATAATACTTTTTCTTTAAATAAATCAAATAGTACTTTTAATACTCGAATTGTTTTATAGTAGGTAGAGTGGTTGCTTCGAAAGGAAGAGTGGTTGGGTTCGAAAGTGCTGTAGGCATGTAGTTATAAACATGTATTTCCGTCACTTATGCGTAAGTATGCAGGTAGATTTTCAAAATTATAAGAAAATTTTTAAAGCCGACATCTAAAGCAGGTAATATTTTCTTTTCCCGGCTTCGTATAAAAAGGAACCTTTCTGTCTAGGTAAGATTTGATTTTTTCAATTTTATTTTTGTTCCGAGTATAAATATGAGTTAAGGCGCCTTGAAACTTCAAAACATCTGCAAGGCTCGCCGGAGATAGTTCAGTTCATAAGTCGAATTTCAAAACCGTGATTTATTAAAAAAAAAAAAATGAGTAAAAGGACGCGAGAATTTGAGTGTGATAACGATCCAGATATAATCTGTTTCATGTGTGGCCAATATACTATTATAAGGCTACGACGAGTGTTCTCAGATCGTATCAAAACTTTATACTCCAAGTATTTTGGCATTGAACCTAAAAATGCTGAAAAACCATGGACACCGAACACTTTGTGTACATCGTGTCGAGTAGAATTGATTCAGTCGAAATCAGGACAACAAATAAAATTTGCTACACCAATGATATGGAGAGAACCTACTTGCCATTCAATGGACTGTTATATTTGTCAAACGAAAGTGCTTGGCGTTGGAAGATCAAGAAGAGTAACTTATGCCAGCGTACCATCAGTGACATTACCAGTACTACATTCAACGACAGTTGCGGCTCCAGTTCCATTGTCAACAGTAATATCTGAGTGCGGGGAATCAAGTTGTACTGAATTTCGCGTGGGAAACGAGAGAAACGTTCTCTCACAAGCACAACTTAATGATTGGATAAGAGATTTGGAACTATCCAAAGAAAAGGTATGCAACAATTTAAACTTGTGTCATCCGATGTTAAGGTGATATATTGTAGAACTCGTCAAGAACCATTTTCCAAACACTATACCAAGAAAGACAGTATATGCTACTGCAACGACATTCCTGGTTTATTCAAAGAGTTTGGTCAAACATATGATTCAAAAGAGTGGCGATTGTTCATAGACAGCAATAAACTGAGTTTGAAAGCTGTATTATTGCATATTGGTAACAAAAAGCCTTCTATCCCGATCGCACATGCAGTAAATACAAAGGAAACCTACGAGGAAATGCAAAAAATTCTCAAATATGAAGAGCATGATTGGAAAATATGTTCTGATCTCAAAGTCGTTGCAATGCTATGCGGTCTACAAAGTGGCTACACCAAGCACTGCTGCTTCCTCTGCAAGTGGGATAGCCGAGCTCGTAAGGACCTCTACGTCAGAAAGGATTGGTCGGAAAGAGTCGAGTTTACCGTTGGTGTGGATAATATAAAATACACCCCTCTTGTCAAGAAAGAGAAAATCATACTTCCACCCTTACACATCAAGCTCGGTCTCATTAAAAACTTTGTTAAGGCTTTGGACAAAGAAGGCGAAGCATTCGACTATTTGAAAACAATTTTTCCAGATATTTCTCAAGCCAAGATAAAGGAAGGTATTTTTGTTGGACCACAAATAAAAATGTTGATCAACAATACTCAATTCAAAGGACTACTCTCATCAGTTGAGGCAGCAGCGTGGGAATCCTTTGAAAAGGTCGTTGCTTCTTTTCTCGGTAGACACAAAAGCCCTAACTACGAGCAGATAGTGAACGACTTAATCAATAATTATGCGAAAATGGGTAAATATAAATGGCTTATTAAAATTAATTTCCCAAAATTTTATTTACCTAACTAATATTTTCTTTCCAGGCGTAAATATGTCTTTAAAAATTCACTTTCTGCACTCACATTTGAACTTTTTTCCGGCAAATCTTGGCGACGAAAGTGACGAACATGGCGAAAGGTTTCATCAGCAAATGAAATTAATTGAGAATCGATATCAAGGATTCTGGGACGTCGCAATAATGGGTGATTACTGCTGGTTTCTCATAAGAGAAACCGATCCTAAACTGAGTAAGCGTCAAAGTAGAACACATAATTATTTCGACTACATAGTAAAATCAAATTAAGATAAAGATTGTTAGAATATAGTATAAACATAAATAAATTAAAAAAAAAAGTAAAAAATATGGGTAATTTCATTCATGAATTAAACTTTGAACTCTTCTTATACCATACATACGTTTTGAGCTATACGTTGAAATGGCGCAACCTGGGTATTTTTATTTGATCGCTTATAACTTACGTAGTTTTACATCGATTTTCTTCGATGATAGCTTATCTTTTTTCTAATAAAACAGAGCTCTACGTAAAGAAAAAATATCTAGAAAAAAAGTTGTGGTTTTGGAATGCTGTCCACGCAAAGAGTAATTTTTTTCATATTTTTTCATAAAAGAAAACAAAAATATGAAATGATAAGCTAATATCTCGAAAACTATCTGGTTGAGCAAAAAACAATGTATGATGCATTTATAGCAAATTTTATCGTCTTTTTGATTCTGTCAACCTTTTTGCAATCGCTTGACCCGTTCGTGAGATATATGTACCTAATTAAACGGAGCCATCTTTTTGGTTTTTTCGAATAACGGTAAAATGCAAATATCTCAAAAACGGTACCATAGAATCAAAAATGAACTCGATTTTCGAAATCATAGGTTGTACATACGAATTTCATAACGGCGTCTCTGGTAAATTTTGGCCGTCGACCAGTGTTATTATTAAATAAAAAAAAAAAATAAAAAAAATAATATCTCGTCGCTCCCAACGAAGACTAGCACAGTTCAGTTAGCGTGGAAGACTAGCACTGTTCGTTGTTTGCGTGGAAGACTACCACACTTTGTTCTCTGCGTGGAAGACTAGCACACTTCAGGGGCGTCCTACCTTACTAGACTTCACACAATCTTTTTCTCCAATTTTAATCACCATATGCCGAGAATACCACTTCTGATGTTTTCTTTTGAATCTTTCAATATCTCCCTTGAATTTTTTAAAAAATCTCCTATGTCGGGGTGGGTCGTCCCCACGTTGGGCTTGGACTAATCCAATTTTTTTTTGGCCCGCTCGATGAATGTTTACGCACAATACAATGGGACATCCTTGCATATTTGGGAGTAGCTGATCTTTGGCCACTTGTAACATTTCGAGCCCAACCACCATAACCCTTTTGCATGGCCAGTTTCTATGGACCTTTTTTTTGTACTATTAAGGGGCTTAATTAATTTCTAAGTTTTTAATCAGCCAGGCAAAAATATCAAAATGTAAATAAATAAGAGAAACGTCAGAATGAAGCTTATTAAAATTTCCCAGTATTGGGATATTTGAAAAGCTCTCATAAGGAGCTGCCAGATGTTTGGTAAAGGTACTGTGGGTTGAAATGGCCTGTCGAGAAAAGGGGACAGATATAGGGTAAACATAACAATGGTTGGCGGCCATGATGGAAATAGGGAAACAACAAAGGAAACGGTATCGGTGATGGAAGTTGGCTATAAATAGGGGATATCGGCAGGCAATTTGGTAAAACTGTAGTAGAGTAGGAACAGTACGCTTTAATGTGCGCTATAGCGTGTGTTTTTTTTTAGTAAAAATTTCCTGGTGCGCGAAGTCCAGTAAGGACAGTACGCTAAAAAAAAATATTATTAAATAAAACAAAAATAACGTGAAACTTAACGTAAATTAAAATAATATATCAAATAATTTGGCGCGTACGAAGTGCTAAGAGGATCAGGAGGTCCCCACTGTGGCCAATAAGGGTAGGCCCGACACTCAACAACTTAACTACACCACGTGAGGAGGTACTAAGGGAGCAAAAATTTACGTATATGCTGCAGATTCTGACTGGTTAGTTTTCCGTGTGCCATTTAGTTGTTTTACTGTGCTAGTTTTTTTTACGCCTTTTTGAGGTTCACGCAACCTTGCCTTTCGACTTCGGTCACAAAAATCCAGGGAGAAATCGGACCTGGCATAATGCGTATGCGGGCACAGGTTTCAACCAGTGTTGTCCACAATCAAACTTCCTTTAATTTTCTCCTAATTCGTTTTTTTTTTGTGGCATATAATCATCACTTCAGTGATGTGCATTTGTCATAGGAATCTTGTTTTTTGTGTGCTTAAAGGTACAGTGCGGGTGCGTGAACACCAAATCGGTGTGGATGCACTGTTGCGATCCTATAGTAAAATACTCCTTTTTACTGCTAGTGGCAACACAATAACCCAGGAACTTACGGCGCAGCGCGCCAGGGAAATTTTTTAAATCACCAACACCAAGTTAGCGAAGTTTTCATCCGGACTTGTACAATACAGTGTCCACAAAACTGGAGCAAATTTGAAAGGGGTCATTCCAACCCGACTGTAAGCAGCAACGCGAAAATTAAATACCACTAATTTTAAGATTTTTGTATGGTTTTTTTATCATGTTAATTTTATTTCTTTTTGTTGTAAAAGTTAATTTGATGTGAGTTTGTGGATACGGTCACACTAATATGCCAAATCCGACTAAACATTAACATACGTTTGTTTTTTCTTCTAGAGGTCACAAAGGCCCAGCTCCCAAAGAAATCCCTATGATCACCAAATATTCAATTCAATTCAATTTATTTATTGCGGTCTAAAGACCTATATGAAACAAAGTTTTGTGATAAATGATAACAAAATTTTACAACGTTACTTATATATGTAGTTAACAAGAGTTTACATTGCATTGGTTAACAAATGTCTTAATACTAGTGTTAATATAAGTATGCACATGTTGTATGAGTATATAACTGTTTATGTTGTCGGAATGGACGCGATTCCGAGCAACATTCCTTCGGTATACTGGAAGCAATATGTGTTTTACTGGCGGAATGGACGAGATTCCGCGCAGCATTCAATAAGAACTTATAGCCGTGCTTTGTTACAATCATTTATTTTTATATATTTCTTGTGGATGTTGTGGTGCCGGCGGTACGGACACCATTCTGCGCAGCGCTCGGTTAATTATTTTGTAGCTTTATTCAGATTTATGTGCTGGCGGAATGGACGCGATTCCGCGCAGCGCTCGGTTAAAGTTTAGTTTAGTGTGACGTGTTTTTTTTTTTTTTTTTTCATTTTCTTTTTGACCTTTTTGTGGCTTTATTCAGATTTTTATTTTATTTTTTTTTTATTATATTCTGGGATATTATTTATGTGCTGGCGGAATGGACGTGATTCCGCGCAGCATCCAGTTGATTATGCTGAAATGTTTATTTTTTTTTTTTTTTTTTTTTTACTTTTTTGTAGCCTCATTCAGATTTTTACTTTATTTTTTATTCTGGGATATTATTTGTGTGCTGGCGGAATGGACGTGATTCCGCGCAGCATCCAGTTGATTATGCTGAAATGCTGGAACGCCTATATAGAATGCCCCTTGATTACTTATTATCCCATAGACAATGATCTACAATGATTAAACAAAAGGCGCTTGAACGTAGAAAAGTTTACACAATCTTTTATCTCGCGTGGAAGCTCATTAAAGCATTTGAGTCCTTTGTAGAATATATTTTTTTTATCTATTTCCGTTCTGTACAACGGCAGCCTGAATCTTGTGTTTTCCCTAAGCAAGTATGAGTGCGTTTCGTTTATGTATCTCAAGTTATCACTTAAATAACTCGGTAAACTGCAGTGCTTTATATTCCATACAAATTTCATTGCATGAAAAAATATTTGTTGTTTTACACTCAGCCAGTTTAGTTGTGTTAGCATGCCTAGTATGGGTGTATCATAACGTTTATTAAGTATAAATCTCATAGCTCTATTTTGCATTTTTTGCAGTTTATCAATTTGCGCATCACTTGCTATGAAGAAAATTGTTGGACAGTATATAAAGTGCGGTTCGACTATAGACCTATAGACCATGATTTTATACCTTCTTCCTAGATACTTACAAGATCTTCGCATAAGACCCACTTTTTTTGCAATTTTGTTAACTGTATAGTCAATGTGGTCTTCAAACTTTAACTTATTATCTATATAAATGCCTAGATACTTGATAAGTTTCACTTCCTCTATGATTTCATTTTTAATTTTTAAATCGTAGTTATCGGAGTTTGTATTACTTGCCCTCGATACGACCATGAATTTCGTCTTTTGCACGTTTAATTTCAGTTTGTTTATGCAAAGCCAATCGTACAGTGAATCAAGGTCCTCTTGCATCTTCGTCAACGCGTTGGGTAGGCTACTATCACTGATTGTTAAAAGAGTGTCGTCAGCAAACAGTTTTATCTTACAGTGCTTTAGTGCCGCAATAATATCGTTAATATAAACATTGAAGAGAATAGGAGCTAAGACCGATCCTTGTGGGAGGCCAATGTCGACAGGTACACATCTAGAAGTAGACAAGCTTATAACGGTTTGTTGCTTTCGGTCTGTAAGAAAACTACGAAACCAGTTGAGTTCCGTATTTTTTATGCCGATACATTCTAGTTTTTTTAGCATGATATCCCTGTCAATGGTTTCAAAGGCTCTTTTAAGGTCAATAAATGTTAGGTAAGTCGTAGGATATTGGGGGTTGAAATTATAATCTAATCTGTGCCCGAAATTGAGCATCATAAAGATTTGGTCTTTGGTGTGGCAGGAAATCCCAAAACTGTTAGGGCAAACGTGTATATCTTTATCTAAGTGTTTTATCTATTTATGTATCCATGTAAAAAAAAAAATATTTTTTGCACTAGTGGCACTTTTTTTGAATTATCGAAGTTTTTGTATATTTTTTTTAAATGCGTTTATTAAAATTATTAAGCTGAACGTTAAGTTAATATAAAAAATGGTCTGCTAAATTGATTGGGAGGGGGAGTGAAGGATGACGAAGGGGTAGGTATTGTGGAATCATTCGGCGTATCGGTATGATAGGGGACCCGCTTAAATAGCGAAGAAATCGAGCGGTCCAAGGATGGGTAGGCTTCCGGTGGATGTGTGTAGGTGAACGAGGATGATTGTAACATCCGCTCCTGTCATCGTGGAATAGGGTTGTGAACCGCGCCTTATATATAAGCTAGCTGGGGCATTCCACGTTGATGGCGACAAAAGGGCGGATGTATTGATACGTGCACGTTACAATAATTATTAATGGCGCCCAAACAAAAGCATTAGGATATGACATCAGCGCCTTAGGTTGGAATTGGCGCCCTCCAATGAGCGATTTTTTTCTTTGTTAATAACACCAATTCGGATATAAAATGTACCATTGCTCGTTATCTTTAACAAAAAGATATATAAATATATTTCAATCTAAATCCAAATTATCAAAGATACAGTCGTCTCGTCAAACGGTGCTGCCTTTATGGGACCATCGCCCTGATCGGTGACTTGTATATGGTATCTGAACCAACAATTCAATCGCATCTACATCGGATGGTGGAATCATAATGGTAGAACCTATTAATAGTCCTCAGATGGCATAGCTAAACAATGATTGTCAGGCTATAAGCATCTTGTCTACATCTATACATACATCTCAAAATTTTTTTTGCATGCAATACAATATACGGTTTATCTGAAGCAGGACGATTCGAAGTCCTTATTGACATTGAAATAAGTAGCTTCGAATTCGTAAACTATGGCGTTGTGACCACAAGCGAGGAGTGGTGTAAGGCTTGTGTAGCATAATGCATAAACAACCTCAATTAGAAACTTTTTTTTATTTTTTTTATACAGTAGTACATACATCCACATAGGAACGTTATCACATACTCGAATGATTCCCAACAAGCACAAATTTTTTTTTGTGAGGTGCCCTAGTAGTTATCTGAATCTCCCCACCAACACCTATATGAGTTGTTGGAAATAATCAAAAACAAATGCAAAATAATTTCTAAACGATTTTGAAAAAAGGAAATAGTAGTACGGAAGCATAAATTTGAAAAGAAAATAATACGAACTTTTAAATTTGTTTGAGTTAAATTTGCAACCGGATGAGGAAACGGTATACCCCATATAATACGCGGTCTAACAATAAAAACGCAATCATGGCAGCTCAGAATGAACCAACCCCCATGCTAACTAGCCAAAATGACTCTTCCTTTATAGATCTGTCAGATCTCATAGGTGGAGGTAATAAACCTGCAGCTACCGGCGGGGATGTAGGACAGGGAAAAGATAAAAATGTTCAGGACAAACTCGCCAATGCTGCAGGAACAATTCCGAAACCACAAAAGGCCCCTCAACAAAACCCGAAGGAAGTAACCCCACCAACAAATTTGAGCTTTCCTGAACCTAATCAGACCGACCATGTCCGCCCGTCTACAACCGATTATCGCGATCGAGAATTCCGCAATGTTTGTTTTTGTTGCTAAAATTTTAGGTACTTTTTTTGAAATTCCAAAGTTGGGGGACCAGCTAAACTGCACCCTAATAAACGGTAGCTGTATAAAAAATTTTTATATGTGGGAATTATGTGCTAATTAGTTCCCAAAAAAAAAAAATTTGTGCTGACGTCAAGCTACACCCCCCCTAAGAAGGAGTAGCTTTAGAAAAAAACTTTAAATGTGGGAATTAAGTGCTATTTAAATTTTAGGTATTTTTTTGAAATTGCCCGATCGCCGGATTTCAAAATCGATATGCCAGGAATTATGTGCTATTTATATGCTAATTAGTTCCCAAAAAAAAATTTTGTTCTCAATTTTTAAGTACTTTTTTAAAACCTTAGAAGGAGTAGCTTTAGGGGCCTATTACGGTTTGCGAGTCGAACAAAAATATGAGCGACTCGTCGACATTTGTATTACCGACTGCGAGTCGCCCGGTAGCATTCGCCTCAAACTTCAAAATTAAGTGAATGTTAAAAATGAAGCAATTACTGTTTGCGCTTCGATCCAAATTCGTTCGCCGGAAGAGTCAAAACCTGGCGAACAGAATTTGAAGGTGACTAGGTGGAAAAATTTGATTTTATGGTCATATTGGGATTATTTGGGGGTCATTTTGTGGTCATTTTGGACTAATTTCGGGGATATTTTGTTGTTATTTTATGGTCATTTTTGAAATATTTTGTTTTCATTTTGGGGATTTTTTTGGGCTCATTGTGTGGTCATTTTGGGGTTATTTTGTGGTCATTTTGGACTAATTTCGGGGATATATTGTTGTTATTTTGTGGTTATTTTTTGAATAATTTGGTGTCATTTTGTGGTCATTTTGGGAATATTTTGGAGTTATTTTGTGGTCATTTTTGGAATATTTTGGGGTTATTTTGGAGTTATTTTGTGGTCATTTTGGACTAATTTCGAGGAAATTTTAGTTGTTATTTTGTGGTCATTTTTGGAATATTTTGGTGTCAGTTTGGGAATTTTTTGGGCTCATTGTGTGGTTATTATGTGGTCATTTTGCACTAATTTCGGGGATATATTGTTGTTATTTTGTGGTCATTTTTTGAATAATTTGGTGTAATTTTGTGGTCATTTTGGGAATATTTTGGAGTTATTTTGTGGTCATTTGGGACTAAATTTGATGATATTTCGAGGAAATTTTAGTTGTTATTTTGTGGTCATTTTGGGAATATTTTAGGGTCATTTTGGGGGTTTTTTGTGGTAATTTTGACTAATTTTGTGTTCATTCTGGAGATATTTTTTGGTCATTTTGTGGTAATATTGGGATCATTTTGGGGTAATTTCGGGGATATATTGGTGTCATTTTGTAGTCATTTTTTGTATCTATATTGGGATCATTTTGGGCTTATTTTGTGGTCATTTTGGACTAATCTCGGGGATATTTTGGTGCTTTTTTGTGGTCGTTTGGGGATATTTTGGGGTCAGTTTGTGGTCATTTTGGAATGGCTCCCAAATATGGGTGGTAGAAGGAAAACCTTTGTCGCCGAATATCAGGAAGACGGTGGAGCTAGCAAAAGCTCTAATAATCAATTTCGGAATTCCCTTCAAATGCCAGAGATCGGACGGGGAGTTAAAACCCCACCCGAAGCCGCATCAAAACACCCCCGGAGAGGGCAAACCAAGCTTTGCTGAAGTGATCATGGACGGGATCGTAATAGGCATCCTTGGCCGAGACAACGACAGTTTGGCCATCGCCAAAGACCGGTGGAGGTATGTCCTGTACGTAGCCGGAAGACCTAGTTACGACCTTTACAACGGCGATGTCAACTGCCTTCGATAAGGCCTGTCCAGTGCCAAAACCACGCTGTAAACATAGGCCACACTGGTGGAGGAAACAATTTAATAAGGCCAAGAGCCTTCGCAAGGAGACTCAATGACTCAGATATAAATATAAACATACAAGGCTCTGAGGCAGGCGAAGAGAACTTTGTGGAGAAATGTTTGTACTGCGGTCGAGAATGTCGACTATACAGCGAAATTGAGACGAGTGCTCTCAAGAACTCAAACAGCTACATATAGGCTATTTGCGGAGACCTGCCGAATCCTGGACCAGCTCGAAACGCTGGAGCTGCTCTTGATTACACACTTCCCAGAGAACTCGCATGTTGCACTCTTAGCACCTGCAACAAACCTGGCTGCACACATTTTCATCACGGAAGTAGGGGTAAGGTGGCTAATTGAAAGATTCGAGCCGTTCAAGGCTGTTGGACCAGACGGGATTATCCTCGCACAACTCCGCACACGTTGGAAATGGTTGGTTTTTCCATATGCAGCTTGTCTGGCTCTTAACTACAATATTCAATAAAAACGTACAATAATAATAAATAATTGAAACTTCAGTTTTGTTCAATTTGAAGTTTTTTTTTACATTTGACGTTCACCGCTTTCTGTTTTTTGAACTGGCAACAAAATGTTTCAGGCGAAATAGTTTGTTCGCTATCCATAATCATTCGAGCTAGGCGACTCGCCAAATAAGGCGACTCGAATAACTCAAGCGACTCGCGAACCGTAATAGGCCCCTTAGAAAAAAACTTTGAATGTGGGAATTAAGTGCTATTTATGTGCTCGAGAATTCCGCAAAGTTTGTTTTTGTTGCTCAAATTTTAGGTACTTTTTTTTAAATTCCAAAGTTGGGGGAACAGCTAAACCGCACCCTAATAAACGGTAGCTGTAGAAAAGAGTTTTATATGTGGGAATTATGTGCTAATTAGTTCCCAAAAAAAAAATTTTGTGCTCAATTTTTAAGTACTTTTGTAAAACCTGGAAAGTGGGGTGTGCAGCTTGACGTCAAGCTACACCCCCCCTTAGAAGGAGTAGCTTTAGAAAAAAACTTTGAATGTGGGAATTAAGTGCTATTTATGTGCTCGAGAATTCCGCAAAGTTTGTTCTTGTTGCTCAAATTTTAGGTACTTTTTTTGAAATTCCAAAGTTGGGGGACCAGCTAAACCGCACCCTAATAAACGGTAGCTGTAGAAAAAAGTTTTATATGTGGGAATTATGTGCTAATTAGTTCCCAAAAAAAAATTTTGAGCTGACGTCAAGCTACAACCCCCCCTAAGAAGAAGTAGCTTTAGAAAAAAACTTTGAATGTGGAATTAAGTGCTATTTATGTGCTCAAGAATTCCGCAAAGTTTGTTTGTGTTGCTCAAATTTTAGGTACTTTTTTTGAAATTCCAAACTTGGGGGACCAGCTAAACCGCACCCTAATAAACGGTAGCTGTAGAAAAAAGTTTTATATGTGGGAGTTATGTGCTTTATGTGCTAATTAGTTCTCAATTTTTAAGTACTTTTTTTAAATCTGGAAAGTGGGGGGGTGCAGCTTGATGTCAAGTAATAAACGGTAGCTGTAGAAAAAAGTTTTATATGTGGGAATTATGTGCTATTTATGTGCTAATTAGTTCCCAAAAAAAAAATTTTGGGCTGACGTCAAGCTACACCCCCCCTAAGAAGAAGTAGTTTTAGAAAAAAAACTTTGAATGTGGGAATTAAGTGCTATTTATGTGCTCGAGAATTCCGCAAAATTTGTTTTTGTTGTTCAAATTTTAGGTCTTTTTTTGAAATTCCCCGATCGCCGGATTTCAAATTCGATATGCCAGGAATTATGTGCTATTTATATGCTAATTAGTTCCCAAAAAAAAATTTTTGTTCTCAATTTTTAAGTACTTTTTTAAAACCTCGTGGGGGTGCAGCTTGACGTCAAGCGTAATATTTCGAATATTTCGATACCTTGCCACGCCCACAATTTTTCGAAAATGCAACTTCTAAAAATCCTCACGGATGGAGGGATGACATGACCTAGAAGGAGTGTTTTGCGGTTAACAACAACAACAATAACAACAACAACAGGTTGTGTTTGGGTAGGTAAGATGTCCCTCTATGCAAAATTTCATCAAATTCTAAGTGGGTCGGGATAAATGCATATTAGGTTTGATATGAAATTCATCTTATGAAGGTACATGTCAATGTATATGGGTCATTCCTTGGAAACTGATATATTTGTGTTCCCGCCCCCCAGCTTGTGTCACGTAGCAACGAGTTGACTGTGAGGTTCCATAAAAGCGGGGAAAGAACACCACCCTGGGGTGTTCCATTTGTGACATAGCGTGATAACTCAACCGTACCAAGTGAAGAAGCTATTTTCCTTCCCCTTGAAAGTTGGTCAATTAAACCAGTTAGAGGTCTATCTACGCCCAGATTAGTTAGAGCGGAGTTGATAGCCTCCGGGCTTATATTGTTGAAAGCCCCCTCAATGTCTAGGAAGGCCATGAGACAGTAGTCTCAATTACAGATACTAGGCTTTGCAGAGCGGTTTCTGTTGATTTACCCTTGGTGTATGCATGCTGATAGCTAGAGATAAGGTTGCTATAAATAGTCGTTGAGAGGTAGTCGCTTAGTATCCTCTCAAAGGTTTTGAGTACAAAGGACGAGAGACTGATCGGTCTGTAGTCTTTTGGCTCGTAGTGGGATGCCTTCCCAGCCTTAGGGATAAACACTACCGTGGCGCTTCTGCAGGAGCCCGGAACGTGGTTGAGAGCCAAGCAGGCTGTGAAGAGAAATACCAGCCATTTAGCTGATGTCTCCAACGTGTTTATAAGTTGCGCGGGGATAATCCCGTCCGGCCCGGCAGCCTTATACGGTTCAAAGCTCTTAACTGCCCACCTTACTCTTTCCTCAGTGATGGGTATATTTACTGCCAGGTTTGTTGCAGGTGCTAGTGGTGCGTCATGCAGATTCCCCGGAAAATGTGTATTCAAGAGCAGCTCAAGGGTTTCCTCTTCCGTGCTGGTCCAGGATCCGTCAGGTTTTCGCAAATAGCTGATGGCTGTTTGACTTTTCGAGAGGACTCGTCTAAGTCTCGCTGTGTCGTCGACCTTTTCGACGCCAGTGCAGAAATTTCTCTACGAGGTTCTCTTCGCCTGTCTCAGAGCTTTTTTGTAGGCCCTTAGTTTAGCTTTATATTCAGAGCCGAGGCTCTTGGCCTTGTTAAATTGTTTCCGGCATGATTTGCGGAGCGAGTCCAAATCGTAGGACCACCAATGTGGCCTGTGTTTACCGCGTGGTTTTGGCACTGGACAAGCCTGTCCTAGAGCATTTGAGAGCGCCGATGTAAATGTAGTAACAAGATCCTCCAGCTCCTCTACTGATGAGGGAGCTTGTGAGGGCAGTACTGGTAGGTCTCTGTCTAATATTTAATTGTGTAACTGCCAATTAGTGTTACGTGGCAATAAAGTCTAAACCCATTTCTATGTAACGGTGGTCGGCGAATGAATGTTCTTCCAGAACCCGCCATTTTCTGACCCACTCATAAGCGCCTTCACTACAGATAGTGAGGTCTATGACCTCCCTGCGGGTCTTAGTGATAAAAGTAGGCTCATTACCCACGTTGCAAATTACCAGGTTGGTTGTTAAGAGGTAATCAAACAAAGACTCGCCCCTGGCATTGATATCGGAACTCCCCCATTGGACATGGTGAGCATTAGCGTCCGCTCCAATAATAAGATTACCCGTGCAGAAATTTGACACCAGGTCTTTCACCTCCGTTTGTGGTGGGGTTCTTCGGCGTCGTAGGGCATAAAGACCGACGCCACCGTCAGGCGGGTGCTGTCGACCGTTAGACTGATAGCGGTAATATCACCATTGGTGTAGTTAGGTAGGAGAAAGGATTTCAACTCAGACTTGACCAAAATACACGTTCGGACTTTGCTCTCCTCGCTGGCTCGAATGAGCTTGAAGCCCTTAGTCCCCAATCCGCAGATTCTCGAGCTATTGACCCAGGGTTCATGGATGAGGACCACATCCACGTCGCCTTTAGAAAGACGACTACTTAAAGCAGCCGAGGCCACTTTAGATTTGTGCAGATTAATCTGAAGCACCACCAACATGAGAGCGCACAGACTTCCCTGCCGTCCCCATATCGTCGAGGTTTGCCCCATCCCGGATGTTGCCTATCAACGACGAGTTGTTCCGATTAACTGCCCGATATGGCGTTGCAGGAGTCCTGCTGTCTGTAGCGTTAGATGTTAATCGTTCAGCGTTGGCTGCTACCACCGTGACGTCGAGGACTTCCTCGTCCTGTA
Source organism: Campiglossa producta (assembly GCA_964058755.1). NCBI lineage: Eukaryota > Metazoa > Arthropoda > Insecta > Diptera > Tephritidae > Campiglossa > Campiglossa producta. Next base: position 108,706,696 of record CAXKVI010000001.1, on the reverse strand, counting down.
GGCTGTCCTCCATCTCCGAGTTGTTCACAGCACTATCGCCAAGGGACGTGGCGGATAACATGCTTTCCGGATCGGAATCCTCTGCTTCCTCTTCTGGTAATACGTTTTCCGGTTCCCCGGAGCAGCCGAGAAGGCAGCGCGCTGAGCATCACCACGATATACGTGGATAACGATCTGGCCTACGCTGTAGTGTACTAGGCCATTGCACCTTTTGAGGGGCTCGATTGACTTTAGTATGAACTTAATTTTCATATTTCATATTTATTTTCTTCAAACGTACAGTAAAACTTTTAGTTTTTAAGCGTACAGATATAAAAAATTAACTGACAAATGTGAGCTTAACCTAGCGCGTAATAAATAAATAGATAACAAGCTAATATAGTTGTATCATATATGTACTTAAACTATTAGAATCAGAATAGCGGTGAAATAAGAGCATAGAAAAGACAGATTTTTATTTTTATTTTATTTTTTCCTAGTATTCCTAATAGATTTTCAATTGACACTTTAAACCATTCAACTGATTTAGAAGATTTAACTGAGATTGGTAATGAGTTCCACTCCCTGATAACACTAACAAAGAATAACCTTGAAGCTGCCAAAGACTCATGTCTTGGGATAATGAAGTTGCAAGTGCGAGACGATTGAACAAATTTTAAGTTCTGGTAAAGGTATCCAGGTTTACGACTTTTAATCAATTTTGATAAAAATATCATATTTCGATATTTTAGGTAAATTTCTATGCTACATCCAAGAATATTTTTTGTAAATAATGATATGTGATCAAACTTCTTCTTACAATAGATAAATCTCGCTGCATTGTTCAGAGCTCCTGTTATTTTATTCTTAGATTCGGAATCAAGAGTCCCGTAAACATTTTCAAAATAAGATAGGTGAGGAACAATGAGAGACTGTACTAGTTTCAGTTTTGTATCATTTGGCAAACAATAACAGACATGCCAAAGATTTCTAAGAATAAAATAGATTTTTGATATGCATTGATTAATATGATCTGTGCAAGTTAAACGTGAGTTAAGTTTAAAGCCGAGATTTTTAACCACAGAACGAAATCTTATTTCGGTCTCCCCCAACATGATTGGCGACAGACAGCCAAGACTGCGCTGAGATGGGAAGAACCTGTGTTTTAGAGGCATTTAGACAGAGGCTATTAGCGTTTGCCCAGGCCTCAATTCTCTCCAGATCTTCATTCAAGCGAACCACAAGGTCTTCCCCAAGCCCAATCGGACGCGAAAAGTAAATCTGCGTATCATCTGCATATAAGTGAATTGACGCATTTCTGCAGCAGTGTACAATGTCATTAATAAAAAGACTAAACAATATAGGGCCTAGGTTAGAGCCTTGTGGTACCCCGGAAGATATTTTGCTGCGACAGCAGGTTGTGTCTGAGCATTGCACTTGTTGGTATCTGTTAGAAAGATAAGTATTCATAAACTTAAGCGATGTGGAGTTAAATCCGAAGTAGTGTTTCGGCTTTGCCAGAAGAATGTCATGTTCACTGTGTCAAAGGCCTTTGAGAAATCTAACAAGACTAGAATAGTAAGCATTTTACTATCATAAGCAGGTCGTATGTCTTCAATAACTTTTACGATGGCCGTAGAGCAGCTGTGATTGGTTCGAAAACCAGATTGATGTGCACTTAACAAACTGTATTTATTTAAATGGGTAACTATCTGCAGTGATAGTAATTTTTCAAAAACCTTGGCTAAGGAGGGTAAAATACTAATAGGTCTATAGTTTTCTGGAGATTCACAGGAGCCGCTTTTATGAACAGGATTAATATTTGATATCTTCCAAAGATTTGGAAAGGAAGAAGACGTTATGGCGAAGTTGGAAATATGTGTTATGATAGGAAGGATGTGGGAGATAATCATCTTTAAAAAGCGTAAACTGATTCCATCTACACCAGTAGCATTTGACTGGATAGCAGAGATACATTTCGCAACATCATACTCAGACGCCACGTCAAAAGAGAATTCGCAGGTAGGTGGGCAATTACAAGACTCATTTAAGGTGAAGGACTGGGAATTTTCGAGACTACCAGCTCCAACAAAATAACGGTTTATCTCATCAGCATCAATCATACATGGCTTAGAGACTTTAGAATTAACTCCCACGGACTTTAAGTTTTTCCATAACGTACTAGATGGCAAGTTTGCAGAAAATTTGTTTTAAAGGTATACTCTTTTATTGCGCCGAGTTTGAATAACTACCCTGTTCCTTAGCGTTTTATAAGAACTCCAATGCTCCACCGTAGGGCTCCTCTTCCAATGTTTATACGCCTAACTACGATCTCGAATAAGATTTTGAATATTTTTAGTGAACCACGGTTTTCCATGGCTATTTACTTTTATAATACGGGTAGGAACATACCTTTCAAATAAGTAATTAATGAGACCATTGAACTCATGTAACTTATCATCAATATTAGAACAGAACCAGCATGAACTCCAGTCCATTGAAAAACATTCACTATTTAGCTCTAGCAGGTCCACGTTCTTAAAATCTCTAAAGGTAAGGTTTGAAATTGATTCAGCCTTATTAAATTCTATATTATAAGAAATAAATATAAGTTCATGGTCAGAAACCCCGTCCAACCCGAATTGGTCTATATGTTTAATTTTCTTTATATCGCTTACACCAAAGATATCAAGCAAGCTAGGCATACAGTGCGGGGCAAAGCGAGTCGCGAATTCATTTACAATTTTACAGCCACAGCTATTTACTTTATCTAATAACACTGGTTTACAGCCAAAATGCACCAGAGACGCCATAGTGAAATTCCTATGTAAAATCACCTCCTAATTCCGAAAATCAAGGTTATTTTTACTTGAACGGTACCGTTTTTGAGATATTTACGATTTACCGTTATTTCAAAAAACAAAAAAGATGGCTCCACTTAATCGTGTATATCTCAAGAACAAATTGAGCTATTCGAAAACGGTTTGAAAAATTTGAAAGCTTATAAAATTTACTATAATCAGTACATACAACACTTTTTGCTAGGTCCTGCAGATTCAAACATATTGAACAATCATTACGGATTTTTTTAATTTTTTTTGTAAAAATATAAAAAAATTTGTACTTTGCGAGGAAGCATCTCGAAAACTTTTTGTTTTTTAGCAGATATTCCCCCCCCCCCCCCCCCTCTAAGCTCTGTTTTATTACAAAAAAAACAAGCTATCAGTGAACAAAATCGATGAACTAATACAAAAGTTATAAGCATTCAAGTAAATATATCCATTTAATGCTTAAGTACCCTACTGGTACATATGTGTTAGTATTCGTATATCAGTTAGTTAGCAGGTAGATTTTCGAAAAGTTATTAGATACAAAAAGCTGTTAGTGTCGTTTTCTCAAACCTAGGTACATTTTAAACAAGAGCATATTTTTGAGGCAGGTAGTGTTTTCTTTGTAGAACTAGGGAACCTTTTTGTTTAGGTAGGCTTGAGTTTTTACTGGATCTAAGTATAAATACGAGTACATGCGCCTTGTTCCTTCATAATATCTGCAAGGCTCGCCGGATACTGTTCAGTTTATAATTGCAGTTTATAACCCGTCATTTACTTAAAAATAAAAAATGAATAAAAGGGCGCGAGAGTTTGAATGTACAAATGATCCAGATATGTTCTGTTTCATCTGCGGTCAATTTATTGTTAAAAGTATGAGACGTGTGTTTTCAAATCCTTTGGAAGTTACATACTATAAGTGTTTTGGAATTGAGCCTAAAAACCATGGACACCGAACACTGTGTGCACCACATGCCGAGTCGAATTGATTTCTTCGGAAACCGGAACAAAAAGGTACGTTGTAAAAATTAGGAATTTGTTCCCTTTTAATGCATAGCTGACTAATTTCTGAAACTATCTATTTAGGCGACGTGTGAAATTTATTACACCAATGAAGTGGAGGGAACCAACTTGCCATTCAACGGACTGCTATATTTGTACTACAAAAGTACTTGGGGTTGGAAAGTCCAGAAAAGTAACCTATGCGAGCGTATCTACAGTGTCATTACCAGAACTAATTTCAACAGAAGCGACATTGCCAGAATCAAATTTAACTTTAGTTCCGGCTCCAGTTTCATTGTCAACAGTAGCAAAGAGAATATATCAACAAGAGCCGTCACTCGTTATAAATGCAAGGAAAAAGATGGATGCCGTTTTCTTTCAGGGTTTCGGTAATTTTGCTTTCCTCAGTTTTGTAAATTCGACAGCTGGTAAATTTTTTTTTCGGCTCTTGTGTTACTTCAGTTCTCGTCTATTTTCTTTTACACATTGTGTTTTGATTAGACAATAACATATTTATATCGATATTACCAAAACCCTGAAAGAAAACGGCATCCATCTTGTTCGTTGCTTTCATAACGAGTGGTGGCTCTTGTTGATATATTCTCTTTGACAGTAGTATCTGATTACGCGGCATCATGTTGTACTGAATTTCAAACGGAAAACGAAAGAAATTCTTTGTCACAAGCACAACTCAATGATTGGATAAGGGATTTGGAATTGTCAAAGGAAAAGGCCGAACTACACGCCTCTCGAATGCAACAATTTAAATTTGTTTCATCCGATGTTAAGGTAACATATTATAGAACTCGTCACGAAGAATTTTCCAAGTACTATACGAAGGAGGACAGTGTTTGTTACTGCAAAGACATTGCTGGTCTATTCAAACAATTTGGTGAACCATATGATTCAAAAGAGTGGCGATTGTTCATAGACGGCAATAAATTAAGTTTAAAGGCCGTATTATTGCATATTGGCAACCAAAAGCCATCTATCCCGATCGCGCATGCAGTAAATACGAAGGAAACATATGAGATAATGCAAAAATTGCTCAAGTTAATCAAATACGAAGAACATGATTGGAAAATATGTACCGATCTTAAAGTCGTTGGAATGCTATGTGGTCTACAAAGTGGATACACAAAATACTGTTGCTTTCTATGCAAATGGGATAGCCGAGCTCGTCAAGACCACTACATCATAAAGGATTGGCCAGAACGAATCGAGTTTCAAGTTGGGGTAGATAACATAAAATACTCTCCACTTATAAAGAAGGAAAAAATAATTCTACCTCCGCTCCACATCAAGCTCGGCCTTATCAAAAACTTTGTGAAGGCTTTGGACAAAGAAGGCGAAGCTTTTCATCATTTGAAGACAATCTTCCCAGAGATTTCAGAAGCAAAAATAAAGGAAGGGATTTTTGTGGGACCGCAAATAAGGAAAATGATGACCAATAACCATTTCAAAGAACTATTGTCACCAGTGGAGGCAGCAGCGTGGGATTCTTTTGAAAAGGTCGTTACTTCTTTTTTAGGCAAACACAAAAGTCCTAACTACGAGATGATAGTGAACGACTTAATCAAAAACTATGCGGAAATGGGTAAATAAAAAAACATATTATAATAAATTATATATTACATAAATTTACATGAGAATATATAGCCATAAATCTGAATTCATCGTCCAGTTCCGAACTAACAAGAACGGGAAAAATATAAACAAAAAATTTGTTCTGAATTGAAAGATAAATCCAGCCTAAGAAAATTATATACTAATGTGTCACTTATGTATTTATTTAATTTACTTTTTTATTTTCTTTCAGGAGTAAGTATGTCTTTAAAAATTCATTTCTTACACTCCCACTTAAATTTTTTCCCGCAAAATCTTGGCGACGAAAGTGACAAGCATGGCGAACCGATCCTAATCTAAATAAGCGTCAAAACAAGACACATAACTTTTTCAATTATAAAATAAGATCATAGAGTTAAGACAAAACCATATGTACATATGCTATTATTTGTAGGGTACTTAAGTATTAAATGGATATATTTACTTGAATGCTTATAACTTTTGTATTAGTTCATCGATTTTGTTCACTGATAGCTCGTTTTTTTTTTTTGTAATAAAACAGAGCTTAGAGGGGGGGGGGGGGGGAAATATCTGCTAAAAAACAAAAAGTTTTCGAGATGCTTCCTCGCAAAGTACAAATTTTTTTATATTTTTACAAAAAAAAATTTAAAAAGTCCGTAATGATTGTTCACTATGTTTGAATCTGCAGGACCTAGCAAAAAGTGTTGTATGTACTGATTATAGTAAATTTTATAAGCTTTCAAATTTTTCAAACCGTTTTCGAATAGCTCAATTTGTTCTTGAGATATACACGATTAAGTGGAGCCACCTTTTTTGTTTTTTGAAATAACGGTAAATCGTAAATATCTCAAAAACGGTACCATTCAAGTAAAAATAACTTTGATTTTCGGAATTAGGAGGTGATTTTACATTGGAATTTCACTATGGCGTCTCTGGTGCAGAAAAAAAGTTGGAATTTGTGATCCAGTGTAATTCTTTGCATTTACCATTATCAAGGAGTAAATCAATATTAAAGTCACCACATATGATTACATTCACATAGCATGAAGCTAGTTCAGATATTTTATTAAAAACCGCGCTAAGGTCGTTGAATTTATTTGGGTTGTAGACACATAACTAGACATTTTTGAACATTATCACTTAACTCTACAAAGAGACTTTCAATAGTTTCATGACCGGCAGATTTGTGAATTACTTTACTTCGGAGACTCGATTTAAAATAAATACCAATACCACCTCCTCTTTGGCCAGTTGACCTGTCATTTCTTAGCAGAGTGAAGTTACAGAGTGCATATGCCGAGTCATCTACGGAAGGCTTAAACCACGTCTCCGTTACACATACCACATCAATACCAATATCTTTAAAAATAAAGTTCAGTTATAAGTCATAACAACCGCAGTTTGAGATGCTTAGAAAAGAGTCAGTTTCAAAGAAGGAAGAGGAAAGAAGGTAAGTGTGAAGCAAAAAGAGAGAAAACTCTGACATTTGGAAAAATGTAAACATATGCAAAAACAAAAATAAATAGAGATCAAACATTCTCATTAAAAAAAACCATACGCTAATTTTAAGTAGCAGCTGTTAAACGATCAACGCTTTCATGATCTGAAACTTTGACTCCTTTGCTATCAGCGTGCTTTTTCACATAAATTTGACCTCGAATCGAAAAAGCACTCGCAATCTTATTTTGCTTTTTTAGTTGCGTAGCCAGTCGCATAAGCCCGCGATTTTTTTCGGTCAAACACTCATGCACATATATCTTCCCATCAGCATTAAATCCGACATCGAGGAGTGTAAGAGATTTTCGGTTGGGTTTGAGGAAACCAGCAACAGCCATAAAAAAACGAGAGCGATCATAGGCAGAATTTAATTTAACAATTATCGGAGAAGGTTTACTATTGTTGTTTACATTTTTAGGGTGCATACGGAAGGTTGATCGCATTGTTAGTGGCTCCAAGTTGATAGACGTGCACAGCTTAGAGAAAAGAGTTTCTAAATTTTCTCCTGTTGCTTGCGGGATAATATATATATTTATGTCTGTTGACACCATAGCATTTTCCACTCCATCCAAATGCGCGCGAAGGTTGTTGATCTCTCTCTTTTGTTCCTCACATTCGTTTGACACCTCAAGCTTACTAACTCTGTCCTCAATAGATTGTATTGTTTGCTTCATATTAGTAAGCTCAGAAGAGAAATTATCAATTATCTGCATCACTCGCTGTTCGCTCTCTTCGATTTTAGTTAAGATGCTTGCAAGGGAAGTTTCCAATTTGGTTTCCAGTCTCTTTAATAAACTCTCCGTAGATGGGCTGCCGTATCACTTAATTGCAAGTTTTGAACGGGAGTACGACGCGGGGAGGAAGCATTGCGGGCACTCTTTCTATTTCCAGACATAATTTTGTTTATTTAATTTTAGCAACAAATTAGGGAAAATGGTAAAACTCGAAATAGATCGATTAAAGTTTAAGTTGGATAGAACGTGGTGCTTCTCGAACTTAGAATCCACTATAAACGAGTAATCACTTGATTTACAAGACCGGTAATTACGTTTAAAAGAGTGAAAAAATGCAGCGCTACAAAAACACGTCCGCTTACACACACGGAGATTACCTCCAATAAATCTTCTTTAATCAGATCCAAATTTTACCCTGATACACACAAAATTGAAGATTAATAATCGCGCCATCTAGTGCTTTGTGCTGTATTACTTGCTATTTAAGACTAGATGTCACTGGGAATTGCTTATTTTATAGCGAATCTAGTGTCCAGTAGCGGTAAATCGTTATTTTGGTAGTTGCCCCTACTATTTCTAGCGGCAAATAGCGGTAAACTGCAAGAAATATGCGTTTTCTTGCAGTTTTTGTTTATTTATCTGAAGAGTGTTGTCAGCGAACATTTTGTTGTGGCCGCTCAAATCTTCTTCATTTTTGCGAGTTTATAACTAAGATTATGCTCAAGTTAACTCCCAAAAGAGGAGATAATTCGGAATTTGCTCTAATGTATCAGCCGTATTACTCGCGCCGAAAGACCCGGAAACTCCGGAGCATCGTTGAGTAGAATGTTGCCGAGTTCATTTCGCACGTAACGCCACCGGTCCGTGGGGATGGCCAGACGGTCATTGCCTCGGCCAAGGACGCCTATAAGGATCCTGTCATTGGTTACCTCAGCAAAGCTTAGTTTTCCCGCTCCAGGGGTATTCTGATGCCGCTTGGGAGGGGGATTCAACTCCAGGTCCGATCTCTGGCGCTTGAAAGGGTTAACTTTTAACCTTTTTGGCATGTAAGAATTTTGGAAATCCGGTATCACAGCTTTCGCTAGCTCTACCGATTTACTGGAATTAGGCGACAGCGATTCCTGCGGTACCCCTTCATACCTCTTCAGGATCTTTGCAGCCAATCTTTTCTCGTGGTATGTGAAGCGGCGGGGAGATGTCTCCCGGGAGTGCGGAGCATCCGCCGTTGTCCGCTTAGCTGCGTTGGCAACCGCACTGGTGCTAGCTCCCATCAAGTCAATCTTACTCGATAGAGGGTTGGTTGACCGACTCGTAGTTGCCATCGCTGTCGATCACCCCCCCCCCCCGTCCTTGATTGTGGAACGGAAGTTGTCCTCCGGCGTTGTTGTTGCTTTTTCGCCTGCTCCTTTTCTGAAGAGTGAAATTTGGCGTTGTTTGTTTTTTAGGTTTTTCGTTTTTATTTGCGTTATTTGAGTTCATCTTGTTCGTACGATCCATCGCCGGACAAGGCCAGCTTAGGGTCGAGGGAAGAGTAGGGGAAAATGTGTCGTCCGCCGCGGTAGAGCCCCGTACCGCGGTAAGGCCATGCTTACTCTCTGAGGCGACCCGGTATCAGAGAGGCTCCGTTCAAATACAGCCACGATTTGCCTCCCGGCTGCAAACGTCCGTCTCGCAGCGGTGATGGCGGTTAAGAAATTTCGGCCATATATCGAGCTGATGCCATTCACTGTTGTGGCCGATCATGCGAGCTTAAAATGGTTGATGTCTTTAAAAGATTTAAACGGTAGATTGGCGAGGTGGTCGCTCCAACTACAAGTTTTTGACTTCGAAATAGAGCACCGCAATGGCTCAGAAAACGTAGTGGCCGACACTTTGTCACGGTGTATAGAGGAAGTCGCCAGTTCACCAATCGCCAATTTGGACATAACCGAGTTTGAATCCCAAGAGTATCAGGAGTTGGAGAAAACCCCCGACTTGAAAGTAGAGGACGGGATGGTTTTCAAGAAGATGTTGCCAAAAGACATTGAACTGGATGATAACGAGTGGAAACTATGGGTTCCAGAAGCCTCGACGTCAACTCTCATCGAGAACGCTCACTGTCCAGAGATAGCTGCTCACGGGGGTATGGCAAAAACGCTTTACCGTCTGCGTAGACTGTATTATTGGCCAAATATGGTGGTGCAGGTGCGGAACTTTGTTAGGGATTGTCAGGTCTGCAAGGAAACAAAGCCAGCCAACTCAGTTTTGAAACCAGGCATCGGAAATGAGGTAGTTACAGTACGACCATTTCAAAAGATATACATAGATTTTCTGGGTAAATACCCAAGATCAAAACGCGGAAATTGCTTCATTTTCATTGTGGTAAATCATTTCTCCAAGTTTATTTTCTTGAAAGCGATGCGAGAAGCGACCGCGGGAAATGTGGTTAAGTTCATCACGGATGAAATATTTCACAAGTTCGGAGTACCGGAAATCGTACACTCCAATAACGGGAAACAGTTCATCTCAAAACAGCTCTCGGAACTTTTGGAGGCCTATGGGGTTAAGCATTTGAAGATTGCTTTCTACTCACCACAAGCCAAGGCGGAAAGGGCTAATCAATCAGTGTTAGCAGCCATAAGGTCCTACCTGGAAAACGACCATCGCGACTGGGATTTGTCCTTGACCGAAATCGAGTGTGCATTACGTAGCGCTGTCCACTCGGCCACAGGGGTTTCACCGTATTTTGCACTTTTCGGTTTTAACATGTTCACGAATGGGGGTGATTATGCGTTGGCGCGAAAGTTAGGAAGTCTATCCGACAGCGAATTATTAATGCTAGATCATAGTGACAAAATGAGAATAACTCGCGAGAAAATACAAGATAATTTGCATGAAGCATACGAAACAAACGCGGCACGCTATAACACACGAATCCGAGAAACACGGTTTATCCCTGGGCAGGAAGTGTATAAGCGCAAAATATCAAAATGTAAATAAACAAGAGATACGTCAGAATGAAGCTTATTAATATTTCCCAGTATTGGGATATTTGAAAAGCTCTCATAAGAAGCTGCCAGATGTTTGATAAAGGTACTGTGCGTTGAAATGGCCTGTCGAGAAAAGGGGACATATATAGGCTAAACAAAACAATGGTTGGCGGCCATGATGAAAATAGGGAATCAACAAAGGAAACGGTATCGGCGATGGACGTTGGCTATAAATAGGGGATATCGGCAGGCAATTAGGTAAAACTGTAGTAGAGTTGGAACAGTACGCTTTAATGTGCGCTATAGTGTGTTTTTTTTAGTAAAAATTTCCTGGTGCGCGAAGTCCAGTAAGGACAGTACGCTAAAAAAAAAATATTATTAAATAAAACAAAAATAACGGGATACTTAACGTAAATTAAAATAATATATCAAATAATTTGGCGCGTACGAAGTGCTAAGAGGATCAGGAGTCCCCACCGTGGCCAATACGGGTAAGCACGATCTCAACAACTTAACTCACCACGTGAGGAGGTACTAAGGGAGCAGAAATTTACGTATATGCTGCAGATTCTGACTGGTGAGTTTTCCGTGTGCCATTTAGTTGTCTTACTGTGCTAGTTTTTTTACGCCTTTTTGAGGTTCACGCAACCTTGCCTTTCGACTTCGGTCACAAAAATCCAGGGAGAAATCGGGCCTGGCATAATGCGTATGCGGGCACAGGTTTCCCCCAGTGTTGTCCACAATCAAACTTCCTTTAATTTTCTCCTAATTTTTTTTTTTCTGTGGCATATAATCATCACTTCAGTGATGTGCATTTGTCATAGGAATCTTTTTTTTTTGTGTGCTTAAAGGTACAGTGCGGGTGCGTGAACACGAAATCGGTGTGGAGGCACTGTTGTGATCCTATAGTAAAATACTCCTTTTTACTGCTAGTGGCAACCCAATAACCCAGGAACTTACGGCGCAGCGCGCCAGGGAAATTTTTAAAATCACCAACACCAAGTTAGCGAAGTTTTCATCCGGACTTGTACAATACAGTGTCCACAAAACTTGAACAAATTTGAAAGGGGTCATTCCAACCCGACTGTAAGCAGCAACGCGAAAATTAATCACCACTAATTTTAAGCTTTTTGCATGGCTTTTTTTATCATGTCAATTTTATTTCTTTTTGTTGTAAAAGTTAATTTGATGTGAGTTTGTGACTACGGTCACACTAATATGTCAACTCTGACTAAACATTAACATACGTTTTTTTTTTCTTCTAGAGGTCACAAAGGCCCAGCTCCCAAAGAAATCCCTATTATCACCAAATAGAGCTCTGTTAGGTAGGTCGTAGGATATTGGGGGTTGAAATTATAATCCAATCTGTGCCCGAAATTGAGCATCATAAAGATTTGGCCTTTGGTGTGTCTAAGTGTTTTATGTATTTATGTATCCATGTAAAAAATTTTTTTATTATTTGCAAAATTCAAAAGCTTTAAGTTTAATTAGCCTAAGTGACACTTTTTTTGAATTATCGAAGTTTTTGTATATTTTTTTTAAATGCGTTTATTAAAATTATTAAGCTGAACGTTAAGTTAATATAAAAATGGTCTGCTAAATTGATTGGGAGGGGGAGTGAAGGATGACAAAGGGGTAGGTATTGTGGAATCATTCGGTGTATCGGTATGATAGGGGACCCGCTTAAATAGCGAAGAAATCGAGCGGTCCAAGGATGGGTGGGCTTCCGGTGGATGTGTGTAGGTGAACGAGGATGATTGTAACATCCGCTCCTGTCAACGTGGACTAGGGTTGTGAACCGCGCCTTATATATGAGCTAGCTGGGGCATAACTTTCCCTCCTCTTACGCTTCTTCTTCTTGTCATTTTTGGTAATATTCTTCTGAGCCTTACCGGCTTTCTTTGCTGCTTTTCCACTAGTTTTAGGAGGCATATTTATTTTCACAAAATTACTTCACCTCACTATCACTGACTAAGTACAGTCACTTCTCAGAGCAGAAAACCCAGGACATCGCCATGGATCTCTGCGCAGTGGAACCACCCGGGGTTTTACCTCGGCCAAGGACTGTCACTTTCAAAGTAACCCTGTTTAATATGTTTTGTCCCATTCCGAAACTATCATCCTCCCCCCTTGCAGCAGGGCTGCAAGATATTCTATTGTTACGGGCGGGCGTTGAGCCGAACCCCGGACCAAGAGAATGGATATGCAGTATCTGTTGCAAAAAGATATATATTAAACGGTCGCATTCTGTGCAATGCTTCTCGTGTAAGAGATGGCTCCATAAATCTGGATGTTCAGGGCTTAATCTTAACATCCACAGACCACGTACTTTCTTTAGTACTTTCGTGGCCCCTCGTTGTTTGCGCCCTCGGGCGTCCCGCGGTAAGCGCCGATCAAGCGCACCCCTACCGCCGCTTTCTAGTAGCAATACTAATAATAATGTCTTAACGACTAGCAGCACTTCTGCTATACCCGCCACACAAATTCCAGACAGTTGCTCGTGCCTTATGGCGTCAATATCACGCGCAGTAGCTCAACACCCTCGCTCCCACCGGAGCAGTTTAGACATGAGCAATTGCGAGCACCAGTCTCTCTCTGTTTCCGTTTGATAATGGGCGTTATTTCCTTTTTAAAAAGGAAATAAAGCCCGCGGGCGCTATTTCCTTTTGTAGCGGGCGTTATTTCCCTTTTGCAAAATAAATATCGCCCGTGTTGACAAAAGGAGATCGTGCCGTGCGGAAATTTAAAGTTCTCGAATAATAAAATAATAAAAATTATTAAATCTTTGCATTCCTTTATTATATATTGTATTTTTTTCTCAGTTTTGAGTAAATGATAAATTAATAAGGCTAAATATTTTAAATTTTTATTAAAAGAAGATAAGAAAATTTGGAATTAAAAATCGCGCTTTTTTTAATTGACCCAGTGTTCAAGTGACTTTCGTCACTTGAAAGCAACACATCCCTGTGCTCTGATACGCCTCATTGCATCCCTGCACATCTTTAAGCGAACACAACTCTGTGATCGCAAAGCCCGCTATGCATCCCTGCATAAGTCCCTCAAGAAAGCATCCCTGCTTTCTTTCGAACTTCCAGTGTTGGACACATAAACTATAAAAGCGCCAAGCGCATATGAATTCACTCTCTTTTAATTTTCACCATCGTTTGGACATCATCATCAATCAACCGAGGTAAATCTGTATCACCTTTATCAGCAGTGCGTGCGGTTTATCTCATTTTCTTCAATTTAATATCATTGAATTCATTTCATTATCCATTTAAAACTTTTCATTTTGTCTTAAGTGTAATTAACTACGAGCTAATAATTTAAATTTTTCCATATTATTGTTCTCCAATTAATACGTAACGTAAATGCAATTTCATTGCAAACCTTAACATAAAGCTAGAGTTAAACTAATGTACACTGAAGTACGAAGAATTTGAATTAAAGTTTAATTAAATTGTAAGTCGCCAATAGAAAATCACTTCTTTCATTTCTTATTGGAATCTTCACTTGTATTTGTTCATAAATACAAGCCGAGTAAAATCCCTTCACTCCTACCCTTTATCTACCATATTTTGAACATGGTCCTTGCAAGCCGAATCTGACGGCACCAAAATTCACCCCTCATCGAAATATCTATTTGGCAACACTTGCAATTTCGAAAAAGAAAAACAACCGTAACGCAACACTGCTTGTCAACCATTTCGCTGCCTACGAAAAGCAGCGCCATAACTATTCGAACTACAGAGCAGACGGCAGCATCTTCGGCAGCAAAGTAAAAAAATCTTTAAAATAAGAAATTTGTGCGGAAAAAGTAAAGTAAAACCGCGAAAAGTAAAGTTGTAGGCGTTTGTTTATATAAACGTAAAGTTAAAATTTTCGGTAGTGTAAAGAACGCAAAACAAAAAAAAAAAAAAAACTCTGCTACAAAGCTGCCGCTGCCCAACGTAGACTTCCGCACCTGCACACCTACACCGGTGGAGCCACCTTTAGCCGGTAAAACTAAAAAATTCACGCAAAATAAAAACCCGGTGGAGTCACCTTTAGCCGGTTCGCCACAAGTATCAAAACCCGGTGGAGTCACCTATAGCCGGTTCGCCACAAGTTCATACCAACGCCCGGGTCACCTTTAGCCGGTATCCAAGACAAATTTCACCTACGTGGGACTGTACACAAAAAAATCAGGATGAGTAGCGTAAAAAGTATCATGTAAGTGCAGTTATTTTCCAAGACATTTTTCTAACGGAATTATTGCTATATATATATATGTATATATATGCACACGAGCCACTAGTTGTGCCCAAATTCTGCACTTTGGCAAAGTAAGAAGCTGTCGTTCTTTTCTAACTAACGTACGCATGTATATACATACATCCATAAACAACCACTTGTATATTCAGTTCTGGGGACTCTGTCCTATACCCCAAGTTGAAACAAACATACATTTTCCATTTCATTCCGTCCTTACTTTTGCCATATAAACTTGCCGGTTTCGTGCAAAGGGCAACATTGTCATCCCTTTCTAGTTGATCTAGTTTGCTCAAACTTCAATTTCGTTGCGTTCAAGTGTTTCAACTATACATACATAAATAGTACATACACACGTCCAAAGTATTCTGTTCCCATACATATGTAAACGCCAAATTGGAAGCAAAGTGAATTAAAAGTAAATAGCCAAGTAAGCAGATCGCTCTGCTCACGAACATATGTACATAAATACATACATTTCATCGCTTTTTCACTCTGGTGACTGTGTTTCTGCAAAGTGTTGAAAGTTTCATTGTTGTCCCACGGCAAACATATACATACATATGTACATCTTCAATTTGTGTAAAGTGGTGTTCTGAATTCGTACATACATTTGTCCCACTGTAATATCGCAGCGCAACTCGCTATTTGCGCCAATATCAACAGAGATTTCCACCCTTGTTTTGTGTGCAAATTTTCGAACATATCGACATACATATGTATATACCAAAAAAGAATTCTATCGAATTATTTTCACTGCTTGCATCAGCGCAGTTTCACATATTGCTTTGATTATCGTTTTATGGTAAAACCATTCACAGTGGTGTAGCAAAAAAAAAAAAAGCATTCACAGTGGTGTAGCAAGCAAAACAAAACAAAAAACGAATTTTCTGTAGCATTGGAGCATACTCGATTTGTTGTAAAAAATTTAATTCCAAATTTAGTGTGCATTCGAGTGCATGCATAGCGATACGAAAGGGTACGGTTTTCCCAGTAAACCAAAGCACGGCGATAACTAGCCAATTTCATTTCTACCAAATTATTTTTCAATTAATACATGACAGTAGATACAGGGTGCATATATTATTTTAAATCGAATTTGACATCTCAGTTTCTACCTTTCTACTAAGTAAGATCTCTCATTAAAGGGTAGTTACTCCCGCTAATCCTTTCAAATCAAAACATCATGGCTACTGGTTCAGTCGCAATGGCATTCTATTCGAATGACTTAATGAATTTCTGTTCCAGTTTTCAAGACGCTAATCCTGAAGACAATTCTGACTCATTACTGGAAGTCAAACAACAAGATTTGAACACACGTTGGGAGAATTTACACCTTCATTATAGGAGAGCCTGTCTCTCAGATGAAAGCGAGGTATCAGTCGATTTCAAAGACGAAGCAACCAAGAAGTTCCAAGTGTGTACTGAGAGTTATTATATATGCAAATCTCAAATTATCGATCAGCTTAACCCCTTTCATGGCGATATGCCTGGTGGTAGCGATGGTAACAGGAATGTAACCGCTCGACATTCCGTTTCCTTTGTTGAAAACTTTACGCCATGTATCAAAGTGCCCCCATGCGATGCACAAATTTTCTATGGCAGTTACGAGGAGTGGCCGAGTTTTCGTGACATGTTCACAGCAGTATATCTAAATCACCCAAAGCTCACTCCCGCTCAAAAACTATTTCATTTGCAAAACAAAACCCGGGGAAAGGCAGGGTTAATAGTGAAACATTACAAACTTTGTGATGAAAACTTCTCTTTAGCCTGGGAAGCGCTAAGAGCTTGTTTTGAAAATAAGCGAATTTTGATCGATAACCAATTGAAGACCGTCTTCAACATTCCCCCTGTTACCTCCGAAAATAGCGAGGGAATTCAAACAATCCAAAGCACCATTAATGATTGTTTATCTTGCCTTACCTCCCAAGGGGTTTCTGTTGCCGAATGGGATCCAATTTTAATTTATCTGTGCTCTACCAAACTCCCAGAAGAAACTCTGCCGCTCTGGGAGCAATCTTTAAAGTCTAGAAAAGATCTTCCCGACTGGTCCCAAATCGACACATTCCTAACTAGTCGGTACGAAGTAGTAGAACGATTGCACAACTATAAAACCTCCAAGTCTCGAAATTCTTCGAGTCAAAAGACTCCAACCAAAGTACAATCTTATCATTTCCAAGGACAAGTGAGGTTCACTTGTAAATTGTGCGAAGACAATCACCCCATCAAATCCTGCCCGCAATTTCGCGATATGACAGTCGCTGACCGCACTAAATTTGCAGAGGAAAGTGGTCATTGTACCAATTGCTTGGCATATAATCATACTCTTGCCAACTGTCAAAGCATCTATAGATGTCTGCATTGTAGAAAATCGCATCATTCCATGCTTCATCCGAAGCTATCTAACAAGCTACACCTAAGCCAGCAAATACCAATTCTTCAGCAAAGCCAATTTCCAAGGCAACACCGCTGTGGAATACGCAATCCACCGAACTATCGAATCATGATAGGCATCCAATATTCAAACTATCGGAAGGCGGCTGCGGTGAAAATCCATCCACGTCTGCTGACAGTGCGTCCTCAATCCAAGCTAATTTCTCAGCGAATCATGAGAAGACGCTACTACCCACCGCCCGAGTGCTAATCGAGCATATGGGCACAACCTTTACCTTAAGAGCCTTAATTGACCAAGGCTCGCAAAAAACCTTTATCTCCGAAAAAATACAAAAACGTCTCAATCTTGCTACTTACCGGGAAGAGTTTGCGGTAACAGGGATGGGCGGAGTCATTGTAGAAAATTCTAAGAAAGTTTGCCAACTTACGCTCGTGTCCAATAGGCATGAAATAAAAGTCAATGCTAGAGCGATAGTTCTTCAAAGACTCACAAGCTTCTTACCAACCTTTTCTGTTCCAAAACCGAATTCCACAGATATAAAGGACCTGGATCTTGCCGATCCATATTTCTTCAGTCCTGGTCCTATAGATATGGTGATAGGAAGTGATCTCATACCCAAAATACTACTTCAAGGAGTCCGAAACCACGTCTTAGGGAGCCTCCTTGCCCAAAACACCGTTTTCGGTTGGTATTTGAGCGGCCCAATGCAATCTACCTCTTGTTCCACCTTTCACACGTACGCTGTAGACGATGCCAATGAAAAGCTTAATTCCCAATTGAAGCGCTTCTGGGAACTCGAGGAACTTCCGGAATCCAATTTATCTTCCGATGAAGATTCGTATTGTGAAAAATTTTACCAAGACACCACTGTCAGACGAAATGACGGCCGATATGTAGTTCGATTACCCTTTAAATCGAGGTTTCCATCCAATTTGACCTTGGGGCCATCTCGCTCGCAAGCTATGCGACAAGCTATACGAATGGAGCATATGCTTCATAAAAATCCAGATCTTAAGGAAGAATACAATCGCGTTTTAGAAGAGTATCTTACGCTGGGCCATATGAGCCAAATCACTCCCGATGAAGTACATGAAAACGGAAATTACCAGTCTTATTATCTTCCACATCATTCAGTTTTGAAACCAGACAGTAAGTCTACGAAAGTGCGTGTGGTATTCAATGCGTCAAAGCCCACGGTATCGGGAGTTATACTTCATATCGGGCCGACTTTACAAACAGATCTGCTATTTGTCATCTTAAATTGGCGATTGTATAAGTATGTCTTTAACGGGGATATACAAAAAATGTACCGACAAATCCTTCTTCACGAAGATGATCAACCTTATCAACGAATTCTGTTCCGTAGACATAACGAGAACAAACTTTCTGATTTTGCGCTTAAAACAGTGACATTCGGAGTCAACTGTGCGCCTTATCTAGCAATTCGCACTTTGCATCAATTAGCAACTGATTCAAAAGATTCCTTTCCACTAGCAAAACAAATTTTAACCAAAGAAACATATGTCGATGACATTTTATCTGGAGGTCACGATATCCAGTCGTGTTTAAAAGCGCAAACGGAGCTTATCCAATGTTTACTTTCAGCAGGGTTTCCACTCAGGAAAATTACTGCAAATAATCGCCAACTTTTGAACCACATTCCAGTTTAGACATGAGCAATTGCGAGCACCAGTCTCTCTCTGTTTCCGTTTGATAATGGGCGTTATTTCCTTTTTAAAAAGGAAATAAAGCCCGCGGGCGCTATTTCCTTTTGTAGCGGGCGTTATTTCCCTTTTGCAAAATAAATATCGCCCGTGTTGACAAAAGGAGATCATGCCGTGCGGAAATTTAAAGTTCTCGAATAATAAAATAATAAAAATTATTAAATCTTTGCATTCCTTTATTATATATTGTATTTTTTTCTCAGTTTTGAGTAAATGATAAATTAATAAGGCTAAATATTTTAAATTTTTATTAAAAGAAGATAAGAAAATTTGGAATTAAAAATCGCGCTTTTTTTAATTGACCCAGTGTTCAAGTGACTTTCGTCACTTGAAAGCAACACATCCCTGTGCTCTGATACGCCTCATTGCATCCCTGCACATCTTTAAGCGAACACAACTCTGTGATCGCAAAGCCCGCTATGCATCCCTGCATAAGTCCCTCAAGAAAGCATCCCTGCTTTCTTTCGAACTTCCAGTGCTGGACACATAAACTATAAAAGCGCCAAGCGCATATGAATTCACTCTCTTTTAATTTTCACCATCGTTTGGACATCATCATCAATCAACCGAGGTAAATCTGTATCACCTTTATCAGCAGTGCGTGCGGTTTATCTCATTTTCTTCAATTTAATATCATTGAATTCATTTCATTATCCATTTAAAACTTTTCATTTTGTCTTAAGTGTAATTAACTACGAGCTAATAATTTAAATTTTTCCATATTATTGTTCTCCAATTAATACGTAACGTAAATGCAATTTCATTGCAAACCTTAACATAAAGCTAGAGTTAAGCTAATGTACACTGAAGTACGAAGAATTTGAATTAAAGTTTAATTAAATTGTAAGTCGCCAATAGAAAATCACTTCTTTCATTTCTTATTGGAATCTTCACTTGTATTTGTTCATAAATACAAGCCGAGTAAAATCCCTTCACTCCTACCCTTTATCTACCATATTTTGAACATGGTCCTTGCAAGCCGAATCTGACGGCACCAAAATTCACCCCTCATCGAAATATCTATTTGGCAACACTTGCAATTTCGAAAAAGAAAAACAACCGTAACGCAACACTGCTTGTCAACCATTTCGCTGCCTACGAAAAGCAGCGCCATAACTATTCGAACTACAGAGCAGACGGCAGCATCTTCGGCAGCAAAGTAAAAAAATCTTTAAAATAAGAAATTTGTGCGGAAAAAGTAAAGTAAAACCGCGAAAAGTAAAGTTGTAGGCGTTTGTTTATATAAACGTAAAGTTAAAATTTTCGGTAGTGTAAAGAACGTAAAACAAAAAAAAAAAAAAAAACTCTGCTACAAAGCTGCCGCTGCCCAACGTAGACTTCCGCACCTGCACACCTACACCGGTGGAGCCACCTTTAGCCGGTAAAACTAAAAAATTCACGCAAAATAAAAACCCGGTGGAGTCACCTTTAGCCGGTTCGCCACAAGTATCAAAACCCGGTGGAGTCACCTATAGCCGGTTCGCCACAAGTTCATACCAACACCCGGGTCACCTTTAGCCGGTATCCAAGACAAATTTCACCTACGTGGGACTGTACACAAAAAAATCAGGATGAGTAGCGTAAAAAGTATCATGTAAGTGCAGTTATTTTCCAAGACATTTTTCTAACTGAATTATTGCTATATATATATATGTATATATATGCACACGAGCCACTAGTTGTGCCCAAATTCTGCACTTTGGCAAAGTAAGAAGCTGTCGTTCTTTTCTAACTAACGTACGCATGTATATACATACATCCATAAACAACCACTTGTATATTCAGTTCTGGGGACTCTGTCCTATACCCCAAGTTGAAACAAACATACATTTTCCATTTCATTCCGTCCTTACTTTTGCCATATAAACTTGCCGGTTTCGTGCATAGGGCAACATTGTCATCCCTTTCTAGTTGATCTAGTTTGCTCAAACTTCAATTTCGTTGCGTTCAAGTGTTTCAACTATACATACATAAATAGTACATACACACGTCCAAAGTATTCTGTTCCCATACATATGTAAACGCCAAATTGGAAGCAAAGTGAATTAAAAGTAAATAGCCAAGTAAGCAGATCGCTCTGCTCACGAACATATGTACATAAATACATACATTTCATCGCTTTTTCACTCTGGTGACTGTGTTTCTGCAAAGTGTTGAAAGTTTCATTGTTGTCCCACGGCAAACATATACATACATATGTACATCTTCAATTTGTGTAAAGTGGTGTTCTGAATTCGTACATACATTTGTCCCACTGTAATATCGCAGCGCAACTCGCTATTTGCGCCAATATCAACAGAGATTTCCACCCTTGTTTTGTGTGCAAATTTTCGAACATATCGACATACATATGTATATACCAAAAAAGAATTCTATCGAATTATTTTCACTGCTTGCATCAGCGCAGTTTCACATTTTGCTTTGATTATCGTTTTATGGTAAAACCATTCACAGTGGTGTAGCAAAAAAAAAAAAAAGCATTCACAGTGGTGTAGCAAGCAAAACAAAACAAAAAACGAATTTTCTGTAGCATTGGAGCATACTCGATTTGTTGTAAAAAATTTAATTCCAAATTTAGTGTGCATTCGAGTGCATGCATAGCGATACGAAAGGGTACGGTTTTCCCAGTAAACCAAAGCACGGCGATAACTAGCCAATTTCATTTCTACCAAATTATTTTTCAATTAATACATGACAGTAGATACAGGGTGCATATATTATTTTAAATCGAATTTGACATCTCAGTTTCTACCTTTCTACTAAGTAAGATCTCTCATTAAAGGGTAGTTACTCCCGCTAATCCTTTCAAATCAAAACATCATGGCTACTGGTTCAGTCGCAATGGCATTCTATTCGAATGACTTAATGAATTTCTGTTCCAGTTTTCAAGACGCTAATCCTGAAGACAATTCTGACTCATTACTGGAAGTCAAACAACAAGATTTGAACACACGTTGGGAGAAATTACACCTTCATTATAAGAGATCCTGTCTCTCAGATGAAAGCGAGGTATCAGTCGATTTCAAAGACGAAGCAACCAAGAAGTTCCAAGTGTGTACTGAGAGTTATTATATATGCAAATCTCAAATTATCGATCAGCTTAACCCCTTTCATGGCGATATGCCTGGTGGTAGCGATGGTAACAGGAATGTAACCGCTCGACATTCCGTTTCCTTTGTTGAAAACTTTACGCCATGTATCAAAGTGCCCCCATGCGATGCACAAATTTTCTATGGCAGTTACGAGGAGTGGCCGAGTTTTCGTGACATGTTCACAGCAGTATATCTAAATCACCCAAAGCTCACTCCCGCTCAAAAACTATTTCATTTGCAAAACAAAACCCGGGGAAAGGCAGGGTTAATAGTGAAACATTACAAACTTTGTGATGAAAACTTCTCTTTAGCCTGGGAAGCGCTAAGAGCTTGTTTTGAAAATAAGCGAATTTTGATCGATAACCAATTGAAGACCGTCTTCAACATTCCCCCTGTTACCTCCGAAAATAGCGAGGGAATTCAAACAATCCAAAGCACCATTAATGATTGTTTATCTTGCCTTACCTCCCAAGGGGTTTCTGTTGCCGAATGGGATCCAATTTTAATTTATCTGTGCTCTACCAAACTCCCAGAAGAAACTCTGCCGCTCTGGGAGCAATCTTTAAAGTCTAGAAAAGATCTTCCCGACTGGTCCCAAATCGACACATTCCTAACTAGTCGGTACGAAGTAGTAGAACGATTGCACAACTATAAAACCTCCAAGTCTCGAAATTCTTCGAGTCAAAAGACTCCAACCAAAGTACAATCTTATCATTTCCAAGGACAAGTGAGGTTCACTTGTAAATTGTGCGAAGACAATCACCCCATCAAATCCTGCCCGCAATTTCGCGATATGACAGTCGCTGACCGCACTAAATTTGCAGAGGAAAGTGGTCATTGTACCAATTGCTTGGCATATAATCATACTCTTGCCAACTGTCAAAGCATCTATAGATGTCTGCATTGTAGAAAATCGCATCATTCCATGCTTCATCCGAAGCTATCTAACAAGCTACACCTAAGCCAGCAAATACCAATTCTTCAGCAAAGCCAATTTCCAAGGCAACACCGCTGTGGAATACGCAATCCACCGAACTATCGAATCATGATAGGCATCCAATATTCAAACTATCGGAAGGCGGCTGCGGTGAAAATCCATCCACGTCTGCTGACAGTGCGTCCTCAATCCAAGCTAATTTCTCAGCGAATCATGAGAAGACGCTACTACCCACCGCCCGAGTGCTAATCGAGCATATGGGCACAACCTTTACCTTAAGAGCCTTAATTGACCAAGGCTCGCAAAAAACCTTTATCTCCGAAAAAATACAAAAACGTCTCAATCTTGCTACTTACCGGGAAGAGTTTGCGGTAACAGGGATGGGCGGAGTCATTGTAGAAAATTCTAAGAAAGTTTGCCAACTTACGCTCGTGTCCAATAGGCATGAAATAAAAGTCAATGCTAGAGCGATAGTTCTTCAAAGACTCACAAGCTTCTTACCAACCTTTTCTGTTCCAAAACCGAATTCCACAGATATAAAGGACCTGGATCTTGCCGATCCATATTTCTTCAGTCCTGGTCCTATAGATATGGTGATAGGAAGTGATCTCATACCCAAAATACTACTTCAAGGAGTCCGAAACCACGTCTTAGGGAGCCTCCTTGCCCAAAACACCGTTTTCGGTTGGTATTTGAGCGGCCCAATGCAATCTACCTCTTGTTCCACCTTTCACACGTACGCTGTAGACGATGCCAATGAAAAGCTTAATTCCCAATTGAAGCGCTTCTGGGAACTCGAGGAACTTCCGGAATCCAATTTATCTTCCGATGAAGATTCGTATTGTGAAAAATTTTACCAAGACACCACTGTCAGACGAAATGACGGCCGATATGTAGTTCGATTACCCTTTAAATCGAGGTTTCCATCCAATTTGACCTTGGGGCCATCTCGCTCGCAAGCTATGCGACAAGCTATACGAATGGAGCATATGCTTCATAAAAATCCAGATCTTAAGGAAGAATACAATCGCGTTTTAGAAGAGTATCTTACGCTGGGCCATATGAGCCAAATCACTCCCGATGAAGTACATGAAAACGGAAATTACCAGTCTTATTATCTTCCACATCATTCAGTTTTGAAACCAGACAGTAAGTCTACGAAAGTGCGTGTGGTATTCAATGCGTCAAAGCCCACGGTATCGGGAGTTATACTTCATATCGGGCCGACTTTACAAACAGATCTGCTATTTGTCATCTTAAATTGGCGATTGTATAAGTATGTCTTTAACGGGGATATACAAAAAATGTACCGACAAATCCTTCTTCACGAAGATGATCAACCTTATCAACGAATTCTGTTCCGTAGACATAACGAGAACAAACTTTCTGATTTTGCGCTTAAAACAGTGACATTCGGAGTCAACTGTGCGCCTTATCTAGCAATTCGCACTTTGCATCAATTAGCAACTGATTCAAAAGATTCCTTTCCACTAGCAAAACAAATTTTAACCAAAGAAACATATGTCGATGACATTTTATCTGGAGGTCACGATATCCAGTCGTGTTTAAAAGCGCAAACGGAGCTTATCCAATGTTTACTTTCAGCAGGGTTTCCACTCAGGAAAATTACTGCAAATAATCGCCAACTTTTGAACCACATTCCAACAGAGCATCTACTCGACTCTGACTTTTTAAAATTTGATTGTTCCAGTTCTACCAAAACGCTTGGTATACGATGGAATGCGTTAACCGATTCCTTTTCATATGCGGTTGAACCATTGACACCACCCTCGAGCGCTACGAAACGACAAATATTGTCGTCAGTCTCGAAACTTTTTGACCCCGCAGGATGGCTAGCGCCCATTCTCATTCAAGCCAAAATTCTCTTACAACAAATATGGCTAGAGGGGACTGAATGGGACGAGTGTGTAAAACCACTTTCACTTCAAAAATGGCAACAATTTATAACCGTTTTACCCATCATAGAACAAGTTCAAATTCCTAGATGGACTGAGTTTTCGCCTAGTAGATCAATGCAAATCCATGGCCTACTGTGCATCGGTTTACCTAAGATCACAATCTGACAATGCGGTCTCCTCCCACCTTCTGTTTTCAAAAACAAAAGTCGCACCTCTACAGACAGTGAGCCTCCCACGCTTAGAATTATGCGGAGCCGTCTTGTTATCTAAATGCATAAAAAAGGTTGTCGACCAATTATCACTCGAAAAAGCAGAGATATTTCTTTTGTCCGATGCATCTATTGTACTTGCGTGGCTTGAAAAACCGCCGTGTACATGGAAGGTGTACGTAGCTAATCGTACGTCAGAAATCCTCAAAAATTTTGGAAATGCAAAGTGGCGACACGTAGCCACTAATCACAACCCTGCGGATCTCGGGACTCGAGGTTGTAGACCACAAGATCTAGTGCTTAGGTCTCTCTGGTGGCACGGACCAGATTGTCTGCTTAAACCCCCCGACCATTGGCCCTTATCATTTCCACGAAAAGTCATACCTCAGGAACAACGTAAAGTAGAAGCTCTTCACGTTTTGGACAACGACGTGGAGATATTAGACCGCTTTTCCTCATGGTCTAAAGCATTGCGTGTAATAGCGTACATGTGCCGATTCATCCACCGTTTCAAACCAATACAGTCCACTTCTCCCACCAGCTATGACTCTGTAGTTCTCACTCGAAAAGAAATTCACTGGGTCAAAACACGCCTTATCAAGCTTTCCCAAGAAAGACATTATTTGTCGATTTTATAGCCGCTTTTGACAGCGTAAAAAGGAGTTGCCTGTATGCCGCCATGTCTGAATTTGACTTCCCTGCAAAGCTTATACGGCTTTGTCAAATGACGTTGAGCAATACCAACAGCTCCGTCAGAATCGGGAAGGACCTCTCTGAGCCATTTGAAACCAAACGAGGCTTCAGACAGGGCGACTCCCTTTCGTGCGATTTCTTCAATCTGATGCTGGAGAAGATAATTCGAGCAGCAGAGCTAAACCGCAATGGTACAATCTTTTACAAGAGCGTGCAATTGCTGGCGTATGCCGATGATATTGATATCATTGGCCTTAACAACCGCGCCGTAAGCGCTGCCTTCACTGGACTGGATAAGGAAGCGAAAAAAGTGGGTCTTGCCGTGAACGAGGACAAGACGAAGTATTTGCTGTCATCAAAGAAAGAATCGGCGCACCTGCGCCTTGGCAGCCATGTCACTGTTGATAGTTACAAATTTGAAACTGTGAGGGACTTCGTCTATTTGGGAACCAGTATCAACACCGAAAATAATATCAGTCTAGAAATCCAGCGGAGAATCACTTTTGCCAACAAGTGCTACTTTGGACTGAGTAGGCAATTGAGAAGTAAAGTCCTCTCTCGAAGAACAAAGATCACGCTCTATAAGTCTCTCATCATACCTGTCCTGATGTATGGCTCAGATTCATGGACAATGTCAAGAGAAGATGAGATGGCCCTTGGAGTATTTGAGAGAAAAGTTCTCCGGAAGATTTATGGTCCTTCCCGTGATGCCAACGGCGAGTATAGAAGGAAACGAATATACTCAGTTGTTCAAAAAAAAATCAATTTTCAAAAAGAGTTCGCTCTTAACTTTAAATCCATTTCTAGACAAAGATGGACTGCTTCGGGTAAATGGTCGCTTGGCCAACGCTGGCCTCACGTATAACGAAAGACATCCAGTCATTATTTCTGAATCTTCACGATTTTGTTATCTTTTTCTAAACTTTCTGCATGGAACTCTGATGCATGCGGAACAACAGCTGATGATTCGAATGGCAAGGCAAGAGTACTAAATTCCCAGGTTAAAATCGAAAGTTAAAAAGTGCAACGCAGTTGCAAGACTTGCACAATTTTCAAACAAAGCTGCCGTTCACAAATTATGGCAGCGCTGCCGCCAGAGCGGGCAACCTTTTCTCTACCCTTTACCTACACTGGTTTAGACTTTGCAGGCCCCCTTGATATAAAGTCATCCAACCTTCGGAGATCCCCAATACTTAAAGGGTATGTTTGCGTCTTCATTTGCTTTTCAACAAAGGCAATCCAACTTGAACCGTGTTCGGATTTATCCACCAAAGCATTTCAGGCAGCATTTGATCGCTTCGTAGGTAGGCGGGGCTTGCCACAACGGCTTTTTTCGGACAATCGGAAGAACTTCGTTGGCGCTAATCGAGTATTTCAACAGGATTTCAAAAAATTTCTTAAAACTACTTCTGATGACCTTCGCTCAAAGTATACCGTACATGGATTTGAATGGCATTTCTTGCCACCAAATGCTCCGCATATGGGCGGCCTTTGGGAAGCAGCCGTGAAAAGCTTTAAACATCACTTCAAACGTACGATTGGAAACCATATCTTAACTTATGAAGAGCTAGCAACTCTGCTTGCCCGTATCGAAGCAGTCCTAAATTCTCGACCCCTGTCCCCGATGTCTGAAAGCGCCATTGACTTGCTTGCTTTAACTCCCGGACATTTTCTGGGAGGAGGGCCACTACTTGGCTTTGCAGAGACTCAGATTGACAACCTGTCCCTTCAAAATCGATGGGAAAAGCTCAAAGTCTTATATTAACAATTCAGTCAACGGTGGAAAGATAAGTATCTCAAAGAACTCCACCAGAGATATAAATGGAAGCTCCCACAAAAGAACCTACCCATTAGCGATTTCGTGGTCTTAAAAAATGAGCAGACGCCTCCAAATGAATGGAGGCTAGGACGTATCGAAAAAGTGTATCGCGGTTCGGACAATTGTGTTCGGGTGGCGGATGTCAAAACTCAAACTGGCATTTTTACACGACCAATTGTTAAGCTATGTCCACTGCCTTCTCAGGAGGAGGTTTCGAATCTAGATCCAACGCTTCACATCTAACCATCCAATCCGCTAACCTTAGTATTAAGTTTTCTACAACATTCTCATACATTTACCCTTTTACAGATGGAAGCCAGATAGGGACGTTGACTTGGATCCGAGGATCTATCAATGCAAGGTATGCCTTAGATTTCATCCACTGTGCTTTTGCAAGGAGTTCATGGCAATGACGATTGAAGAAAGGAAAGATATAGTGCGGCAGTTTAGGTATTGCCCGAATTGCCTTGCTCGTACCCACGACAACATTCAGCAGTGCTCGTGTCCTGATACTTGCAAACTATGCGATAATCTACACCATACCTTGCTACACGTAACCATGGAAGATGAGCCGGTTGCAGACCATCGCAGTGTTCGCCAGTCAGTAAAAAGGCAACCAGTAGAAAATAGCCGAAAAGTTCGTAAGCCAGTTAAGCGCCTCCAGGGAGGCGGTCGTAAGCCGGCAAAGCGTGTTCTGGTAGCTAAACGTCGAAACGTGCGTCGACCAGCAAACCAACGCAAAGTTCAAAGGGAGCAGATCGACGTGGCTATGCGGGCATTGGCGACCTTGAAGGCATCCTTGCACTAGGGGGGCGCCATGTTCAAGTGACTTTCGTCACTTGAGAGAAACACATCCCTGTGCTCTGATACGCCTCATTGCATCCCTGCACATCTTTAAGCGAACACAACTCTGTGATCGCAAAGCGCGCTATGCATCCCTGCATAAGTCCCTCAAGAAAGCATCCCTGCTTTCTTTCGAACTTCCAGTGTTGGACACATAAACTAAAAAAGCGCCAAGCGCATATGAATTCACTCTCTTTTAATTTTCACCATCGTTTGGACATCATCATCAATCAACCGAGGTAAATCTGTATCACCTTTATCAGCAGTGCATGCGGTTTATTTCATTTTCTTCAATTTAATATCATTGAATTCATTTCATTATCCATTTAAAACTTTTCATTTTTGTCTTAAGTGTAATTAACTACGAGTTAATAATTTAAATTTTTTCATATTATTGTTCTCCAATTAATACGTAACGTAAATGCAATTTCATTGCAAACCTTAACATAAAGCTAGAGTTAAGCTAATGTACACTGAAGTACGAAGAATTTGAATTAAAGTTTAATTAAATTGTAAGTCGCCAATAGAAAATCACTTCTTTCATTTCTTATTGGAATCTTCACTTGTATTTGTTCATAAATACAAGCCGAGTAAAATCCCTTCACTCCTACCCTTTATCTACCATATTTTGAACACCCAGTATTTTTAACTCAGTTATGAGTAAATGATAAATTAATCAGACTAAATATTTTAAATTTTTATAAAAATAAAAAATGAAAATGAAAATTTAAATTTCCACACGGGGCTATTTACTTTTGAAAGCGGGCGTTATTTCTTTTTCAAAAGGAAATAAAGCCCAAGGGCGTTATTTCACTGCACCCATTTTGAATGACGTTTGGCTTGCTGACGTGACATGACGTTTAAAGGAAGTGTTATGAAAATTGAGTTTCCAGATCTCGTAGTTTGCCTATTATAGTAGTGGGTAGCCGTAACATGACCGTAACAAGGGTGTACAACGCAGAAGGACTTGGAATGGTGGGGTTGTTTTTAAAATTCCACTAAGTAGTTTCGAAAATATATCGTTACCTCAATTCACAAAGGCCCTAAGTGACACATTTTTCGAAAATGATATTTCACATATGAGCGTTTGTTTACGCGGCATAAGCTATGATTATTTCGTTCATTTCATATCTTCTGCATTACATACCAATGTAATTCGCAGATGTTTTATGGAATTTTCGGAATACATAGCTTAAAGCCGCTTCAACAAATCGTGGTTTTAGCACTGTGCTAGCCTCCTATGCATACGCTTCGAAGGGGATCTAAGCCTCTAACATAGTGTACCAATACAAGTGTAAACTCTTCTGCATAGACGTCAAAATTCCAAAATGAGTTTAACGCCTGTTCATCAAGAGTTGTTTTTTTGGAAAAAGAGCATCATTTTGCGCCGAGTTGCATTCGATTTGGTAATAAAAATAAAGTAGTAGGTTGCATAAAAAAGTAGTTCGCTAAAACTTAGAAATTTGATTTTTTTAACATAAATAACAGCGAATTATATAAAATTATTAGTTAGAATAACTCTTTCGAGTCTGCTTACTATTTTCTATTAAACAAATAACAAACAACTGCTAATAATTAGCTTCAAACCCCAAAATTTGGTACCTATTTGTTTTCTTTAGGGATCAACTACTAATAAATTAGCTAGAATTATGGAAGATAGCTCAAAATACGGGTTTTGTCCTGAGGATCACGAATCTGGAAGCGCTTTTTAATTTTTTTTGTGTCTGTGGAAAGTTATGGTCAAAAAACCGAAAATTGACCCGGGTCGTGTACCAAAATTGGGGCGGGTACTCTTCAGAGAAGAAAATATTAAAAAAGCGCTCCCGGATTCGTGATCCTGAGGCCAAACCCCGTATTTTGAGCTATCTTCCATAATTCTAGCTAATTTATTAGGAGTTGAGCCCTAAAGGAAACAAACACCAAATTTTGGGGTTTGAAGCCTTCTTTGTGGTAAGATATATATTTGATAGTAAATCTATCTAAAAACATCGTATATACATTAAGGCGGGTCGATTTGTATGGAAGAAAGTTAACCCATATCGCGCCATCGATTTTTCGATAGGTTTTGGGTTCAGGAAAAAAAAGTTCCACTACGCCTACCCAAAAAAATAATTTTCGAGCCTGCAAAATTTGAGTTTTTTGAAATTTTTTTTCGTTTATTTTTAAGGTTTTTTCATGACCTACTTAAAAAATTTTCATTTGACTTAAAAATTTTCATACATACCCTGTCCGACTTAAAATTATCCGCTAAAAACTTTGGCGATAACAGTTTTTTGAAAAATAAAATATTTTTGGGGTTTTGAGGAGTGTTGGTGAAAAAAAAATAACTTTTCCGCCATTTTTTTTTAAGGGTTTCTTCAAAAACGTGCAAAAGTGTTGCCGATGAAAACGAATTTGTCTCGCTGTTCCTATCCCACTTAAAATTATGCGATAAAAACGTTGGCATTAACAGTTTAAAAAAAAAAAAATTTTTTTTGTTTTTGAGATTTGTTTTGGGCGAAAGCGATTTTTTACATTTTCAAGGCTCCAAATCATTTTTTATGTATATGTATGTTTCCGTTAGACCCACCAATAAATATACCAAAATGGGCAGAGGACGAGCTGAGTTGATTTAGCCATGACCGTCTGTCTGTCTGCCCGTCTGTCTGTTTGAACGCAAACTAGTCCCTCAGTTTTTTAGATATCTCGATGAAATTTGGCATACAGATGTATACTGGCATTATAGGAGATATATGTCGGATCCGGTAGGATCGGACCACTTCCCATATAACAGATCGTTCAGATAAAAGGTTTATTGCCATTTCTCCAAAATCATTTTTTATGTATATGTTTCCGTTAGAACCAATTGTTCATATAAGATATTTTTTTTCATAAATCCCCATTGTTGATTGTTTAACAGCCTTTTTTTAATGAATGCTAGAGGCAAGGGGTAGGCGTCTCTAGCATAATTGTTCTATATCTGCAATATGTTGAGACAAATTAATTTATATTTTTGTGAATGTTTAAAGCCTGCCTCCAACACAGTTGAAAACTGTTTTGCGTTTGTAATAATGATCATGACCTTGGAACCACGAGTACATAATCGGCTTGTCAACGAAAAAACTTTCTACCTGTTTGTAAAAAGATGAACTCACCATTACTGTCGATTTACTGCAGCTCATGCATATGTGCCCCAGTGGCGAATGTTGCCCCTTCTACCCTACATCCCTCGTTTAGGTAGCACAATAAAAACTGAAGATTGTAGGCAAAAACTATTTCTACCTGACTCTTAGCCTTATTGAGATATTGTAGGAAGTTGTTTCAGTTGATATTGCGAGTTCAAAGCTTAACTTCACTTAAATCTTAAATAAACAAATATTTGTAACTGTGGTAAAATTCCCGATAACCTGAAACACTTTATTTTTGACCAGCACAACGATAGAACACTACCAATACCTGTTGTTGAGGATCCTTCAGAGACAGAAATGTTTACAATACAACCATCATTGGCATTAACCGTCGATGTAACGTATCAGCCAACTCCCTCAGATTTGGAAGGTGATACTCCAATGGATGTGGCTCATACATCGACCGAATCACATTATTCTCCAAGATACAGTATACCAAAGTTTGCAATGATGTGCAATAGATTGGGCGTGACAAGCAGAGTTGCATCTTGCCATCATCAGCTTTGTTTGAAGACATTGGGTAGAGAGATAAACACGGCTGAACCATTGTTTGTGACGAAAACAAAGTAGACAGGGAAAGGAGAAAACTTAGATTGGATGTTCTCCGCAAAAGCTAAGCAGGGTGTTTGAAAGCATTTTCGTTT
Source organism: Campiglossa producta (assembly GCA_964058755.1). NCBI lineage: Eukaryota > Metazoa > Arthropoda > Insecta > Diptera > Tephritidae > Campiglossa > Campiglossa producta. The sequence continues at coordinate 108,674,407 of CAXKVI010000001.1, read as the reverse complement.
GACGGTCGAAAAGACGACGCATTGACTCAAATAAAAGTTGGCGAAACTTACTATTCGGAAATGAAGAAAGAATCACATTTAGTCGTCGTACAAGAGCCGAACAACCAATTGCTTGGTTATGTCAACTTGGCAGGCAAAAATGATTCTGCTGAAGCGAAACATGGAGCTTTGAAGGCATTTTTTGAAGAAAAGCAGATTCCTCTGGATAATTTGATTGGCATTTGCTCTGACGGCGAAGTTACAAACACTGGGGAGGGCAGAGGTATATTGCGACGATTTTAAATGCAACTGAACAGAGCATTACACTGGTGGATTTGTTTACTACATTTCAACGAATTGCCGTTTCGTCATTTTTATGAAACACTGGAAAAATCGCGATCGACTGGGCCAAGAACCTCAACTGGAGTAGTAATAAATTCCCAACAACAATATATTTTCCAGGTTGTTACGAATTTTGAAGCGATTCCACTTGAAAACATGCCACCACGCTTGGATGAAGATGAAGAGAAGAAACTATCAACGGATGCGAAGTATCTATACAAAATTGCTAATGCTATTTCGAATGGCTACGTTCCAACTTCACTGGCTATGATTACACCGGGCCCTATAAATCATGCTAGATGGCTCACAAAAGCCTGTAGAATCCTTCGTCTTTACGCTACAACCAACACTCCATCCAAGAATTTGAAAATCTTGGCAACATACATAATGTGCGTGTACGTTCCCATGTATTTTAACGTCAAATATTATAAGTCGGTTGTATACGGTAGTGCTTTGCTTGGAAAATTCATACGATGGACGCAATATTTGCCAAACAATTTACGTAAAGTGATCAACAACACAATTGATAATAATTCCTATTTTGCACATTGTGAAAATGTTTTACTCCGCATGCTCTTCGACGACCGAAAACATATTCGGAATTATGCACTGAAAAAAATTTTATATATAAGGGATAATTTATTTAATCCATCTCTCCGTGCCTACGTAAAACCAAAAATTAATTTTGATTGCACTGAGTACGTTCATATGATTGATTTGAATGACGATAATGAGCTGTCAGAACCGCCATTCACAAGAGGCATACCGTATGAACATTTGAAAGCTTATTTTGAAGACGAAGAAGATCCACCGCTTCCGGATCCGAATATTCCATGCCATATTCAAGGCACCGAGCGGTACGTTCAGCTAGTATCCAACGTATCTAAACGTGCCATTCATAAAAATCGCGAAGGGATTATGGCGACTACAGTAGCAAGCCGAAATAAAGTGAGCCGAATGGAATCCAAGCAGGATTTGCAAGGAAATCTCTGAACTTTAAAATGAATTCCCATATTTTTCACACTTTTTTGTAAACTGCAACTGCAAACTGTCATTTTCATAATTTCAATAAATAGTTCAAACTAGTTCAAAAGTTTTATGTTTTAATTTCCAATTTGATAATTTTTTGAACACATTTTTAATGGTCAATAAGCACGTACTTTGCCAAGTTTCATGCTTTAATCTCTAAAAATGAGGGAGAAATGGCAATAAACCTTTTATCTGAACGATCGGTTATATTCGAGAAATATGCTGTGGTCCGATCCTACCGGATCCGACATATATCTCCTATAATGCCAGTATACATCTGTATGCCAAATTTCATCTAGATATCTAAAAAACTGAGGGACTAGTTTGCGTTCAAACAGACAGACGGACATGGCTAAATCAACTCAGCTCGTCCTCTGCTTATTTTGGTATATTTATTGGTGGGTCTAACGGAAGCATATACATAAAAAATGATTTGGAGCCTTGAAAATGAAAAAAATCGATTTCGACCAAAACAAGTCTCAAAAACAAAAAAAAATATATATTTTTTAAACTGTTAATGCCAACGTTTTTATCGCATAATTTTAAGTGGGATAGGAACTACGAGACAAATTCGTTTTCATCGGCAACACTTTTGCACGTTTTTGAAGAAACGCTTAAAAAAATGGCGGAAAAGTTATTTTTTTCACCAAAACACTCCTCAAAACCCCAAAAATATTTTTTTTTTCAAAAAACTGTTAGCGCCAAAGTTTTTAGCGGACAATTTTGAGTCGGACAGGGTATGTATGAAAATTTTTAAGTCAAATGAAATTTTTTTAAGTAGGTCATTAAAAAAACCTTAAAAATAAACGAAAAAAAATTTCAAAAAACTCAAATTTTGCAGACTCAAAAATTATTTTTTTGGGTAGGCGTAGTGGAACTTTTTTTTCCTAAACCCCAAACCTATCGAAAAATTGATGGCGCGATATAGGTTAATAAATCGACCGGCCTTAATATACATGTTTCCAAAAAAACGTTTGTTTTCATTTTCTGTCTAATTTCTCATTTCGAAGATACTTACCTCAAATTTTTTCTGTAAAATAAATAAAATTTACTAGTTTTAAGCTTTTTTATTTTATGTTTTTTTTTTTCTTTGATATAAAGAATAATAAAAGTATTAACTGACAGATTCGCTTAAAAGTTGCCCTACAAACTGGAGTGAAAAAGTTGTGCAACACCGCAACACTTTTGTGCAAACAAGAACCCTGTTTCATTGATATTCGGTCCTGCACAAAACCCTCTTTTGCCGAGTGCAATTAAAACAACAATAGCAACCCAACAACAATTTTTTGACGTCGATTTGTGCTGTCAAAAGAAGAGTTTACACTTGTACTGATACACTATGGCCCCTAATGACAACGATGCATATAAAATAGTTTGGAAGGGACCAGTCTCTAATAAATGCAAGGTGTAATATAATAGAAAGGTGGTTTTAGCAATGTGCTAGCCTCCTATGCATACCCTTCGAAGGGGATCTAAGCCCCTAATGACAACGATGCATATAAAATATTTTGGAAGGGACCAGTCTCTAAATAAATGCAAGGTGTAATATAATAGAAAGGTGGTTTTAGCAATGCGCTAGCCTCTCATGCATACGCTTCGAAGGGGATGTTGTTGTTGTTGTAACGAGGTGTAGCCCTGCCTAAATGTCAGACAGGGTCACCCCGAGTGTATTGCTCTTGGCCGGGTCGATATAAGAAAACGGCCCGGGTCGTTTCGGCACGATGGGTACAGCACAAGTATTGGTACCGTTCTCGTAGATCCGGCAATACAAGAAACTAAACTAGCCGTGCAGGCTATGTAGGTCATTTAGCGTTACCCAGGGTGCACCAACTGGGAGGCGACCTACTTTTATCCCCGAAGGGGATCGAAGCCCCTAATGACAATGATGCATATAAAAACTTTGGAATGGACCAGTCCCTAAATAAATGCAAGGTGTAATATAATAGAAAGGTGGTTTTAGCACTGTGCTAGCCTCCTATGCATACTTTTGGAAGGGACCAGTCCCTAAATAAATAAAATGTGGGTAAAGTGAGCAGTCATCCAGATGCCTGTCTCAGAGCTGAGTGTCATTCAGCTTTTGCTGCTAACTGCAAACTCGTTAGTGCTAACGCTCACCCTCATTTAGTAACAACAATAAAATTAAATAAATGTTATTTACAGTCCACTTATAATTAAAAATTAAAACACCCGCCGGGGTGTGAGTTGGGTACGTCAACCACTGTGCCACAGCTCATACTTCTTCGCCAATAACTAAACACATATAATAATCAACTACTCTCCGCCCAGCACATTTAACTTCAGCTTAGACATGGTCCTTCGAGCCGGATATGAACCAGCGACCTATGGATGTTGTCACTTCAATCCAATTACATTTCCTTATCATATCCAAGTTACTTTCAATAAAACTATTGTACATATTTATATTCGAATCTAATTGTTTATTTCCTTATTCACTCGCCGCTCTTTTAGTTTCTTTGCATATTATTACGTGCCAGTACCCTCCCACCAACCGGGCTCGTCGTAACATTGGCGAAACAACCATTAGGTTAGCTTTAAAGGCCGTTCGATCTCCCTCCTTTCTAAAAATCTCACTCACTCTCATTACCTCTCAATGTTATACTACAAAAAAGTCCTACACGGCTAGTTTCTTGTATTGCCGGCTCTACGAGAACGGTACCAGTACTTGTGCTGTACCCATCGTGCCGAAACGACCCGGGCCGTTTTCTTATATCGACCCGGCCAAGAGCAATACACTCGGGGTGACCCTGTCTGACATTTAGGCAGGGCTACACCTCGCTACATCAACAACAACAACGTGTTAAAAAATTTGATAAATTTTTTTCTTTTTTTTCATACAAAAATATAGTTAGTCTTATAAATATGTATTATAGTATAAGTCCGTATGTAGACCCCATTTTTGAAATATATTGATTTTGTAGAGAATTTAATAAGCAATCGAATGCTATTATTTAGAACTAAAAATGTTGTGGGTAACACTGTGCAGTTGCAATGTTAAAAATGCAATTATTATAATAAAAATTGCAAAATGCAAAAAATTTACTAAGAAACGCAAAGCCTGACTAATTAGCTTTCAAATGAGCTCAAGTTGAAGTTTGTAGCATTAGTACAAGCCGAGATATGATAGATTGAGTAGGTACATGTTTTCATTAGTTTAAGAAAAATTTCAAACTTTGACAGATCATATCTCCGAAGAATATCGAAAAAATGGCAAAACAAAAAATACGTGTCAAATCAATTTGTAGTCCCTACGTGAAAGCCGAATTTGAACAAAATCCGTAGCATGACGGTTGAAATTTGGATCACTTGAAAAAGAAACGCTCATATTTAAGTATGATATAGTAAAATACAACCTCACTACAAATTTTAAGTTGTTACTAGCAGTAATAACGGAGATATTCCAAATTTACAAAGCTATCTTTCAGGGTTCAGAAAATACTTGAAATAAAATTTGTTTTCACAAATTATTCTTCGCCGCAAATGTTTCGTATGAATTTTTCAATTTTTACAACTCAAAAATATATAACATTCTCGGAATTATTTGAACAACTCAAAAGAATAGTGGTATTCTCTCTAATTTTTTCCATGAAAAACACAAGAATTTAACACACTATTGTCAAAATGCAAGAACAAAAAACAGACGCATTTTGATGTTTCATGAAAAAAATTTTGAAAGAAAATTTTCCAATTTTGACAATGATGTGTAAATTTCCTGTGTTTTTGATTAAAAAACATTTAGAGAGAAGACCCCTAATCTATTTTCAAATGTTTGAAATTATATTCACCCCTATTATGGTTGTCAATACCAATTGCCACTTCGTATCAATATCAACATCAAGTCGTATCAATATCAACGTCGCATGAATGCAGTTCTGGTATTTACTTCATCAATGTGTTGACGTTGACGTGTTATCGATAATTTTATAGCAAAACTACGATCATTTATTTTGACAATTGTTTATTGGCTCTCAACAGCTGAATTTTTTCATAAAAACTGTCGGTATTTGTTTCCTTTAGGGGTCAACTGCCAATAAATAAGCTAAAATTATGGGAGATAGCTACAGGTACAGCCTAATAAAATTACAACAACCACATGAAAACATGCAACTTTGATTGCAAATATCTCTTCAAAGAAGCAAAATATTAAAAAAACTTGGGGATTCGTGATCCTGAGGCCAAACCCCGTCTTTTGAGCTCTCCCATAATTTTAGCTAATTTATTAGCAGTTGACCCCTAAAGTAAACAAATACCAAACTGTCAAAAGTCACAACCTTCGGACATAGTGTATCAATACAAGTGTGAACTGTAGCTTTGACAGAAATGTCAAAACACACTTCCACGTCAAATCACAAATATCAAAACACACATCGATGTCAAAAATTTGGATTGCTATTGTTGTTTTCGTTGCGATCGGGTTGTGTGCAGCACCGAATATCAATGAAACAGGGTTCTTGTTTGCACAAAAGTGTTGCTGTGTTGCACAACTTTTCCACTCCAGTTTCTAGGGCAACTTTTAAGCGAATCTTTCAGTTTATACTTTATATCAAAGAAAAAAAAGACACAAAATAAAAAAACTTAAAACTAGTAAATTTTATTTATTTGACAGAAAAATTTTGAGGTAAGCATCTTCGAAATGAGAAATTCGACAGAAAATGAAAACAAACGTTTTTTTTGGAAACATGTATATACGATGTTTTTAGATAGATTTACTATCAATACATATCTTAGCACAAAGAAGGCTTCAAACCCGGATCCGAATATTCCATGCCATATTCAAGGCACCGAGCGGTACGTTCAGCTAGTATCCAACGTATCTAAACGTGCCATTCATAAAAATCGCGAAGGGATTATGGCGACTACAGTAGCAAGCCGAAATAAAGTGAGCCGAATGGAATCCAAGCAGGATTTGCAAGGAAATCTCTGAACTTTAAAATGAATTCCCATATTTTTCACACTTTTTTGTAAACTGCAACTGCAAACTGTCATTTTCATAATTTCAATAAATAGTTCAAACTAGTTCAAAAGTTTTATGTTTTAATTTCCAATTTGATAATTTTTTGAACACATTTTTAATGGTCAATAAGCACGTACTTTGCCAAGTTTCATGCTTTAATCTCTAAAAATGAGGGAGAAATGGCAATAAACCTTTTATCTGAACGATCGGTTATATTCGAGAAATATGCTGTGGTCCGATCCTACCGGATCCGACATATATCTCCTATAATGCCAGTATACATCTGTATGCCAAATTTCATCTAGATATCTAAAAAACTGAGGGACTAGTTTGCGTTCAAACAGACAGACGGACATGGCTAAATCAACTCAGCTCGTCCTCTGCTTATTTTGGTATATTTATTGGTGGGTCTAACGGAAGCATATACATAAAAAATGATTTGGAGCCTTGAAAATGAAAAAAATCGATTTCGACCAAAACAAGTCTCAAAAACAAAAAAAAATATATATTTTTTAAACTGTTAATGCCAACGTTTTTATCGCATAATTTTAAGTGGGATAGGAACTACGAGACAAATTCGTTTTCATCGGCAACACTTTTGCACGTTTTTGAAGAAACGCTTAAAAAAATGGCGGAAAAGTTATTTTTTTCACCAAAACACTCCTCAAAACCCCAAAAATATTTTTTTTTTCAAAAAACTGTTAGCGCCAAAGTTTTTAGCGGACAATTTTGAGTCGGACAGGGTATGTATGAAAATTTTTAAGTCAAATGAAATTTTTTTAAGTAGGTCATTAAAAAAACCTTAAAAATAAACGAAAAAAAATTTCAAAAAACTCAAATTTTGCAGACTCAAAAATTATTTTTTTGGGTAGGCGTAGTGGAACTTTTTTTTCCTAAACCCCAAACCTATCGAAAAATCGATGGCGCGATATAGGTTAATAAATCGACCGGCCTTAATATACATGTTTCCAAAAAAACGTCCTGCACAAAACCCTCTTTTGCCGAGTGCAATTAAAACAACAATAGCAACCCAACAACAATTTTTTGACGTCGATTTGTGCTGTCAAAAGAAGAGTTTACACTTGTACTGATACACTATGGCCCCTAATGACAACGATGCATATAAAATAGTTTGGAAGGGACCAGTCTCTAATAAATGCAAGGTGTAATATAATAGAAAGGTGGTTTTAGCAATGTGCTAGCCTCCTATGCATACCCTTCGAAGGGGATCTAAGCCCCTAATGACAACGATGCATATAAAATATTTTGGAAGGGACCAGTCTCTAAATAAATGCAAGGTGTAATATAATAGAAAGGTGGTTTTAGCAATGCGCTAGCCTCTCATGCATACGCTTCGAAGGGGATGTTGTTGTTGTTGTAACGAGGTGTAGCCCTGCCTAAATGTCAGACAGGGTCACCCCGAGTGTATTGCTCTTGGCCGGGTCGATATAAGAAAACGGCCCGGGTCGTTTCGGCACGATGGGTACAGCACAAGTATTGGTACCGTTCTCGTAGATCCGGCAATACAAGAAACTAAACTAGCCGTGCAGGCTATGTAGGTCATTTAGCGTTACCCAGGGTGCACCAACTGGGAGGCGACCTACTTTTATCCCCGAAGGGGATCGAAGCCCCTAATGACAATGATGCATATAAAAACTTTGGAATGGACCAGTCCCTAAATAAATGCAAGGTGTAATATAATAGAAAGGTGGTTTTAGCACTGTGCTAGCCTCCTATGCATACTTTTGGAAGGGACCAGTCCCTAAATAAATAAAATGTGGGTAAAGTGAGCAGTCATCCAGATGCCTGTCTCAGAGCTGAGTGTCATTCAGCTTTTGCTGCTAACTGCAAACTCGTTAGTGCTAACGCTCACCCTCATTTAGTAACAACAATAAAATTAAATAAATGTTATTTACAGTCCACTTATAATTAAAAATTAAAACACCCGCCGGGGTGTGAGTTGGGTACGTCAACCACTGTGCCACAGCTCATACTTCTTCGCCAATAACTAAACACATATAATAATCAACTACTCTCCGCCCAGCACATTTAACTTCAGCTTAGACATGGTCCTTCGAGCCGGATATGAACCAGCGACCTATGGATGTTGTCACTTCAATCCAATTACATTTCCTTATCATATCCAAGTTACTTTCAATAAAACTATTGTACATATTTATATTCGAATCTAATTGTTTATTTCCTTATTCACTCGCCGCTCTTTTAGTTTCTTTGCATATTATTACGTGCCAGTACCCTCCCACCAACCGGGCTCGTCGTAACATTGGCGAAACAACCATTAGGTTAGCTTTAAAGGCCGTTCGATCTCCCTCCTTTCTAAAAATCTCACTCACTCTCATTACCTCTCAATGTTATACTACAAAAAAGTCCTACACGGCTAGTTTCTTGTATTGCCGGCTCTACGAGAACGGTACCAGTACTTGTGCTGTACCCATCGTGCCGAAACGACCCGGGCCGTTTTCTTATATCGACCCGGCCAAGAGCAATACACTCGGGGTGACCCTGTCTGACATTTAGGCAGGGCTACACCTCGCTACAACAACAACAACAACGTGTTAAAAAATTTGATAAATTTTTTTCTTTTTTTTCATACAAAAATATAGTTAGTCTTATAAATATGTATTATAGTATAAGTCCGTATGTAGACCCCATTTTTGAAATATATTGATTTTGTAGAGAATTTAATAAGCAATCGAATGCTATTATTTAGAACTAAAAATGTTGTGGGTAACACTGTGCAGTTGCAATGTTAAAAATGCAATTATTATAATAAAAATTGCAAAATGCAAAAAATTTACTAAGAAACGCAAAGCCTGACTAATTAGCTTTCAAATGAGCTCAAGTTGAAGTTTGTAGCATTAGTACAAGCCGAGATATGATAGATTGAGTAGGTACATGTTTTCATTAGTTTAAGAAAAATTTCAAACTTTGACAGATCATATCTCCGAAGAATATCGAAAAAATGGCAAAACAAAAAATACGTGTCAAATCAATTTGTAGTCCCTACGTGAAAGCCGAATTTGAACAAAATCCGTAGCATGACGGTTGAAATTTGGATCACTTGAAAAAGAAACGCTCATATTTAAGTATGATATAGTAAAATACAACCTCACTACAAATTTTAAGTTGTTACTAGCAGTAATAACGGAGATATTCCAAATTTACAAAGCTATCTTTCAGGGTTCAGAAAATACTTGAAATAAAATTTGTTTTCACAAATTATTCTTCGCCGCAAATGTTTCGTATGAATTTTTCAATTTTTACAACTCAAAAATATATAACATTCTCGGAATTATTTGAACAACTCAAAAGAATAGTGGTATTCTCTCTAATTTTTTCCATGAAAAACACAAGAATTTAACACACTATTGTCAAAATGCAAGAACAAAAAACAGACGCATTTTGATGTTTCATGAAAAAAATTTTGAAAGAAAATTTTCCAATTTTGACAATGATGTGTAAATTTCCTGTGTTTTTGATTAAAAAACATTTAGAGAGAAGACCCCTAATCTATTTTCAAATGTTTGAAATTATATTCACCCCTATTATGGTTGTCAATACCAATTGCCACTTCGTATCAATATCAACATCAAGTCGTATCAATATCAACGTCGCATGAATGCAGTTCTGGTATTTACTTCATCAATGTGTTGACGTTGACGTGTTATCGATAATTTTATAGCAAAACTACGATCATTTATTTTGACAATTGTTTATTGGCTCTCAACAGCTGAATTTTTTCATAAAAACTGTCGGTATTTGTTTCCTTTAGGGGTCAACTGCCAATAAATAAGCTAAAATTATGGGAGATAGCTACAGGTACAGCCTAATAAAATTACAACAACCACATGAAAACATGCAACTTTGATTGCAAATATCTCTTCAAAGAAGCAAAATATTAAAAAAACTTGGGGATTCGTGATCCTGAGGCCAAACCCCGTCTTTTGAGCTCTCCCATAATTTTAGCTAATTTATTAGCAGTTGACCCCTAAAGTAAACAAATACCAAACTGTCAAAAGTCACAACCTTCGGACATAGTGTATCAATACAAGTGTGAACTGTAGCTTTGACAGAAATGTCAAAACACACTTCCACGTCAAATCACAAATATCAAAACACACATCGATGTCAAAAATTTGGGTTGCTATTGTTGTTTTCGTTGCGATCGGGTTGTGTGCAGCACCGAATATCAATGAAACAGGGTTCTTGTTTGCACAAAAGTGTTGCTGTGTTGCACAACTTTTCCACTCCAGTTTCTAGGGCAACTTTTAAGCGAATCTTTCAGTTTATACTTTATATCAAAGAAAAAAAAGACACAAAATAAAAAAACTTAAAACTAGTAAATTTTATTTATTTGACAGAAAAATTTTGAGGTAAGCATCTTCGAAATGAGAAATTCGACAGAAAATGAAAACAAACGTTTTTTTTGGAAACATGTATATACGATGTTTTTAGATAGATTTACTATCAATACATATCTTAGCACAAAGAAGGCTTCAAACCCGGATCCGAATATTCCATGCCATATTCAAGGCACCGAGCGGTACGTTCAGCTAGTATCCAACGTATCTAAACGTGCCATTCATAAAAATCGCGAAGGGATTATGGCGACTACAGTAGCAAGCCGAAATAAAGTGAGCCGAATGGAATCCAAGCAGGATTTGCAAGGAAATCTCTGAACTTTAAAATGAATTCCCATATTTTTCACACTTTTTTGTAAACTGCAACTGCAAACTGTCATTTTCATAATTTCAATAAATAGTTCAAACTAGTTCAAAAGTTTTATGTTTTAATTTCCAATTTGATAATTTTTTGAACACATTTTTAATGGTCAATAAGCACGTACTTTGCCAAGTTTCATGCTTTAATCTCTAAAAATGAGGGAGAAATGGCAATAAACCTTTTATCTGAACGATCGGTTATATTCGAGAAATATGCTGTGGTCCGATCCTACCGGATCCGACATATATCTCCTATAATGCCAGTATACATCTGTATGCCAAATTTCATCTAGATATCTAAAAAACTGAGGGACTAGTTTGCGTTCAAACAGACAGACGGACATGGCTAAATCAACTCAGCTCGTCCTCTGCTTATTTTGGTATATTTATTGGTGGGTCTAACGGAAGCATATACATAAAAAATGATTTGGAGCCTTGAAAATGAAAAAAATCGATTTCGACCAAAACAAGTCTCAAAAACAAAAAAAAATATATATTTTTTAAACTGTTAATGCCAACGTTTTTATCGCATAATTTTAAGTGGGATAGGAACTACGAGACAAATTCGTTTTCATCGGCAACACTTTTGCACGTTTTTGAAGAAACGCTTAAAAAAATGGCGGAAAAGTTATTTTTTTCACCAAAACACTCCTCAAAACCCCAAAAATATTTTTTTTTTCAAAAAACTGTTAGCGCCAAAGTTTTTAGCGGACAATTTTGAGTCGGACAGGGTATGTATGAAAATTTTTAAGTCAAATGAAATTTTTTTAAGTAGGTCATTAAAAAAACCTTAAAAATAAACGAAAAAAAATTTCAAAAAACTCAAATTTTGCAGACTCAAAAATTATTTTTTTGGGTAGGCGTAGTGGAACTTTTTTTTCCTAAACCCCAAACCTATCGAAAAATCGATGGCGCGATATAGGTTAATAAATCGACCGGCCTTAATATACATGTTTCCAAAAAAACGTTTGTTTTCATTTTCTGTCTAATTTCTCATTTCGAAGATACTTACCTCAAATTTTTTCTGTAAAATAAATAAAATTTACTAGTTTTAAGCTTTTTTATTTTATGTTTTTTTTTTTCTTTGATATAAAGAATAATAAAAGTATTAACTGACAGATTCGCTTAAAAGTTGCCCTACAAACTGGAGTGAAAAAGTTGTGCAACACCGCAACACTTTTGTGCAAACAAGAACCCTGTTTCATTGATATTCGGTCCTGCACAAAACCCTCTTTTGCCGAGTGCAATTAAAACAACAATAGCAACCCAACAACAATTTTTTGACGTCGATTTGTGCTGTCAAAAGAAGAGTTTACACTTGTACTGATACACTATGGCCCCTAATGACAACGATGCATATAAAATAGTTTGGAAGGGACCAGTCTCTAATAAATGCAAGGTGTAATATAATAGAAAGGTGGTTTTAGCAATGTGCTAGCCTCCTATGCATACCCTTCGAAGGGGATCTAAGCCCCTAATGACAACGATGCATATAAAATATTTTGGAAGGGACCAGTCTCTAAATAAATGCAAGGTGTAATATAATAGAAAGGTGGTTTTAGCAATGCGCTAGCCTCTCATGCATACGCTTCGAAGGGGATGTTGTTGTTGTTGTAACGAGGTGTAGCCCTGCCTAAATGTCAGACAGGGTCACCCCGAGTGTATTGCTCTTGGCCGGGTCGATATAAGAAAACGGCCCGGCCAAGAGCAATACACTCGGGGTGACCCTGTCTGACATTTAGGCAGGGCTACACCTCGCTACAACAACAACAACAACGTGTTAAAAAATTTGATAAATTTTTTTCTTTTTTTTCATACAAAAATATAGTTAGTCTTATAAATATGTATTATAGTATAAGTCCGTATGTAGACCCCATTTTTGAAATATATTGATTTTGTAGAGAATTTAATAAGCAATCGAATGCTATTATTTAGAACTAAAAATGTTGTGGGTAACACTGTGCAGTTGCAATGTTAAAAATGCAATTATTATAATAAAAATTGCAAAATGCAAAAAATTTACTAAGAAACGCAAAGCCTGACTAATTAGCTTTCAAATGAGCTCAAGTTGAAGTTTGTAGCATTAGTACAAGCCGAGATATGATAGATTGAGTAGGTACATGTTTTCATTAGTTTAAGAAAAATTTCAAACTTTGACAGATCATATCTCCGAAGAATATCGAAAAAATGGCAAAACAAAAAATACGTGTCAAATCAATTTGTAGTCCCTACGTGAAAGCCGAATTTGAACAAAATCCGTAGCATGACGGTTGAAATTTGGATCACTTGAAAAAGAAACGCTCATATTTAAGTATGATATAGTAAAATACAACCTCACTACAAATTTTAAGTTGTTACTAGCAGTAATAACGGAGATATTCCAAATTTACAAAGCTATCTTTCAGGGTTCAGAAAATACTTGAAATAAAATTTGTTTTCACAAATTATTCTTCGCCGCAAATGTTTCGTATGAATTTTTCAATTTTTACAACTCAAAAATATATAACATTCTCGGAATTATTTGAACAACTCAAAAGAATAGTGGTATTCTCTCTAATTTTTTCCATGAAAAACACAAGAATTTAACACACTATTGTCAAAATGCAAGAACAAAAAACAGACGCATTTTGATGTTTCATGAAAAAAATTTTGAAAGAAAATTTTCCAATTTTGACAATGATGTGTAAATTTCCTGTGTTTTTGATTAAAAAACATTTAGAGAGAAGACCCCTAATCTATTTTCAAATGTTTGAAATTATATTCACCCCTATTATGGTTGTCAATACCAATTGCCACTTCGTATCAATATCAACATCAAGTCGTATCAATATCAACGTCGCATGAATGCAGTTCTGGTATTTACTTCATCAATGTGTTGACGTTGACGTGTTATCGATAATTTTATAGCAAAACTACGATCATTTATTTTGACAATTGTTTATTGGCTCTCAACAGCTGAATTTTTTCATAAAAACTGTCGGTATTTGTTTCCTTTAGGGGTCAACTGCCAATAAATAAGCTAAAATTATGGGAGATAGCTACAGGTACAGCCTAATAAAATTACAACAACCACATGAAAACATGCAACTTTGATTGCAAATATCTCTTCAAAGAAGCAAAATATTAAAAAAACTTGGGGATTCGTGATCCTGAGGCCAAACCCCGTCTTTTGAGCTCTCCCATAATTTTAGCTAATTTATTAGCAGTTGACCCCTAAAGTAAACAAATACCAAACTGTCAAAAGTCACAACCTTCGGACATAGTGTATCAATACAAGTGTGAACTGTAGCTTTGACAGAAATGTCAAAACACACTTCCACGTCAAATCACAAATATCAAAACACACATCGATGTCAAAAATTTGGGTTGCTATTGTTGTTTTCGTTGCGATCGGGTTGTGTGCAGCACCGAATATCAATGAAACAGGGTTCTTGTTTGCACAAAAGTGTTGCTGTGTTGCACAACTTTTCCACTCCAGTTTCTAGGGCAACTTTTAAGCGAATCTTTCAGTTTATACTTTATATCAAAGAAAAAAAAGACACAAAATAAAAAAACTTAAAACTAGTAAATTTTATTTATTTGACAGAAAAATTTTGAGGTAAGCATCTTCGAAATGAGAAATTCGACAGAAAATGAAAACAAACGTTTTTTTTGGAAACATGTATATACGATGTTTTTAGATAGATTTACTATCAATACATATCTTAGCACAAAGAAGGCTTCAAACCCCAAAATTTGGCATTTGTTTCCTTTAGGGGTCAACTCCTAATAAATTAGCTAGAATTATGGAATATAGCTCAAAATTCGGGGTTTGGCCTCAGGATCACGAATCCGGAAGCGCTTTTTTTATATTTTGCTTCTCTGAAGAGAACCCGCCCCAATTTTGGTACCGGACCCGGGTAAATTTTCGGTTTTTTGACCATAACTTTCCACAGACACAAAAAAATTTAAAAGCGCTTCCGGATTCGTGATCCTCAGGCCAAAATCCGTATTTTAGCTATCTTCCATAATTCTAGCTAATTTATTTGGAGTTGACCCCTAAAGGAAACAAATACCAAATTTTGGGGTTTGAAGCTAATTATTAGCAGTTGTTTGTTATTTGTTTAATAGAAAATAGTGAGCAGACTTGAAAGAGTTATTCTAACTAATAATTTTATATAATTCGCTATTATTTATGTTAAAAAAATCAAATTTCTAAGTTTTAGCAAACTACTTTTTAATGCAACCTACTACTAATTTTTTATACCAAATCGAATGCAACTCGGCGCAAAATGATGCTCTTTTTCCAAAAAAAAAAAACAACTCTGATGAACAGGTGTTAAACTGATTTGGGAATTTTGACGTCTATGCAGAAGAATTTAAACTTGTGTTGGTACACCATGCCTTCGGAGCATCCAAAGGTTCAAACCCCCCCTATAGAAAATTTCTACGCCCCGTTGCGACTTAAAATTATTGGGAACTGCTCCTTTGGAAAAGCCTTTTGTAAGCGCAGGATTTTGTTTTAGTTCTAAAACAAGCTGCGCAAATTGGTTGTTGCTTGTTATTCACCCCGGGTGCGATTTAGTTTAGACTCGCACGAATTTTGGACTGTTTTTGGTATGGAACGAAAGAGGGAGTTCTCCAGATCACAAATATATAGGTCTTAGAGTCAGGCGGTTTATAGTTCTCCGGTAAAACGTTGTTAAAGTTAGTAAATTTTGCACGCTTTTTTTTGTATGTATATATATGTATGTACTGTTTTTGACATTGAAAGAGTGTTGCCACATCCAAAAAATTTGAATAAAAAATAATAAGGCTTACAATACTTTTCATGCGCACCAATTAAGTATTTGAATAGGGTTTGCAAGCCTCACCTATACTAAAATAAATGGGTGTACTACGCAGAAAGACTCACCGCGGCGGTAGCCACGGTTAGAGCACACGTCCGGACTCCGCCAAATGGGTTTACTACGCAGAAGTACTCACTGCGGCGGTAGCCGCAGTTGGTGCACGCGTCCGGACATGGGATGGCGTAGCCCAGGGTTATTTTAAATAAGCGCGGCCGAAGGCCGCCTACGCGGAAAGGTGTTGAAATAAAAAAAATATGTTTTATTTTTTTATTTTTTGTTTAAGTGTGGTAACATCCTTCTTTGAAATATCTGTGTATAGCTGTGCCATGGTGAAAATTTATAATTTTGTGAAAATAGATGAATATTTATACATATTAATATTATTTTCTGTTAATCATATGCAATTCATAAGTGTTATGGTACCATTATGCGGAAAAATGCGTGAAATTTAAAAAATTGTGCGTTAGTTACCTATAGAGCCATGCAAAATTTGCAAAACTTCAACAACCATTATCTCAGTAAATATAAGGCTCCTTACGCTAAGATTGTATATTTGTGTTCAGAAAAAGCTCCTCTATCCTCCTGAAGAAACCGTTTTTTTCTAGCTGTGCGAGTCTATACTAAAATTTCCCCTTCACCCCTATTATGGTTGTCAATATCAATTGCCACTTCGTATCAATATCAACATAAAGTCGTATCAATATCAACGTCGCATGAATGCAGTTCTGGTACATAGTACAGGTCTACAAGTAAGTTATCCTTATTTCTCTCTCTTTCTAATACACCCAATTTTGACACTGTAGACAGTGTCAAACTAGCTTAACTAACACAGCAACCCGAGGCCCAGGGTTGAAATTTCCAAGAAGAAATGGAGTGAAATCTCCATACAGGGTTGCTGTGTAGGTATATTTTTAAAGCAATTTAGTATGAAATGTAGAACAAAATGTATGCCTGTAAGCTAAACAAATTTTGTGATTTGGATAAAATTTATTGTTTTTTTATGAAAAATAATGTCATTTCAATTATATGAACTATAACTATGTATTTGAATATCAATATATTTTGCAGTTTTTATACATTTCAATATTTATTTTGATGATAAATGAAATGATTTAAATATATTTACATATTTTATGAATAAGAATATTTTGAAATACATTGCAGACGTGAAATGCAACCCTGCGCGTAAATATGCACGTACATATGTGTGTGTATACACAACTGTTAGTTCAAACGAAGCAGTTGATAAAGTGAGTCGTTTCAAAAAAAGTTTATTTTAATATTTAATTTTATAATACAATTTCGGCTAATAATTTAATTTATTTACAAAGAACAACATTTTTCCGTCTTTCAGATATTTTTGCCGAGTTAAAGTTGATAATTTCTGTACGGGCCATCTTATTATTGGAGCTGACGCTAATGCTCATCACGTCCAGTGGGGAAGCTCCGATATTAACGCTAGGGGC
The DNA here is from genome assembly GCA_964058755.1 of Campiglossa producta. NCBI lineage: Eukaryota > Metazoa > Arthropoda > Insecta > Diptera > Tephritidae > Campiglossa > Campiglossa producta. Next base: position 108,657,048 of record CAXKVI010000001.1, on the reverse strand, counting down.
GAGTCTCTGTTTGACTACCTACTAACAACTAACCTGGTGGTTTGTAACGTGGGTAACGAGCCTACTTTTATAACTAAAGCTCGTAGGGAGGTTATAGACCTCACTGTTTGTAGCGAAGGCGCTTATGAGTGGGTCAGAAAATGGCGTGTTCTTGATGAGCATTCATTTTCTGACCATCGGTACATAGAAATTGTGTTAGACTTTATTGTTGAGCAGCCAGTTATGAAACGAAATCCACGCAACACTAACTGGCAGCTATATAACCAAATATTAGCTAGGGACCTACCAGTATTACCTCCACAAGCCCCCTCATCAGTGGGAGAACTGGATGATCTGGTAACGACCTTTACAACGGCGCTCTCAAATGCCCTAGAGCAAGCTTGTCCAGTACCAAAACCACGCGGCAAACATAGACCCCACTGGTGGTCTTACGACCTGGATTCGTTCCGTATATCATGCAGGAAGCAATTTAACAAGGCCAAGAGCATCGGTACGGAGCCTGAATGGCTCGAATATAAAGCTAAACTGAGGGCCTATAAAAAGGCTCTAAGGCAAGCGAAGAGAACTTCGTGGAGAAATTTCTGCACCGGGGTCGAAAAAGTCGATGATACAGCGAGACTTAGACGAGTGCTATCAAAAACTCAAACAGCCATTAGCTATTTACGGAAGGCATTAGCTATTTACGGAAGCGAAACCCTGGAGCTGCTCCTGAACACACACTTTCCGGGGAACTTGTATGATGCACCTGTAGCATCTGCAACAAACCTGGCGGTAAACATACCCATTACGGAGGAAAGGGTAAGGTGGGCAATCAAAAGCTTTGAGCCGTTCAAGGCAGCCGGGCCAGACGGGATTTTCCCCGCACAACTTATAAACACGCTGGAAATATCAGCTAAATGGCTGGTAGTTCTCTATTCAGCCTGCCTGGCTCTTAATTACATTCCGTGCTCCTGGAGAAGCGCCACGGTAGTCTTTATTCCAAAGGCTGGGAAGGCCTCACACTATGAGCCTAAAGACTACAGACCGATCAGTCTCTCGTCTTTTGCACTTAAAACCTTCGAGAGGATAATTAGCGATTATCTCTCCTCTACTATTGATAGCAACCTTATTTCTAGCTATCAACATGCATACACCAAAGATAAATCAACGGAAACTGCGCTCCACAGCCTAGTCTCTATTGTTGAAAAATCATTGCACGAAAAGGAGTACTGTCTCGTGGCCTTTCTGGACATCGAAGGGGCTTTCAACAATATAAGGCCGGAGGCTATTAACACTGCTTTAACAAACCTGGGCATAAATAGGTCTCTTATTGGACTAATTGATCAACTACTAAAGGGAAGGAAAATAGTTTCTTCACTGGGAACAGTTGATCTTTCACGCTATGTCACAAGAGGAACGCCTCAGGGTGGTGTTCTCTCCCCGCTCCTATGGAACCTCACCGTAAACTCGCTGCTACGAGACACAAGGTGGGGGGGCGGTAAGATAGTGGCATATGCAGACGATTTAGCTATTGCATATAGGGGCAAATTCCCACAAACCCTGTGTGACTTGATGCAAGTAGCACTGCGAGAAGTTTCTTCATGGTCCTCTCGCTGCGGACTTAGCATCAACCCGGGAAAGGTGGAGCTTGTCCTTTATACCAGGCGGTACAAGATACCACCGCTGAACCTACCAGAACTAGATGGCGTGCGCCTGAACTTAGCTGACAAAGCCAAATTCCTAGGCACAGTTCTAGATAGAAAGCTTAACTGGAAGGAGAATGTCATCCAGCGCCAGAGGAAAGCGTGCATTGCACTTTACACGTGTAAAAGAGCCATTGGCAAAAAATGGGGGCTCAGCCCCAAAATTTGCAGATGGATCTACACTGCGATAATCCAGCCAATTATGCTGTATGGAGTCGTGGTATGGTGGCCTGCGCTAGGAAAGGCAACAAACCTAAATCTGTTAGGAAAAGTCCACAGATCGAGCATGATCTGTATAAGCGGGGCGTTAAGAACAACGCCCAATGAAGCTCTCCAGGCCATTCTTGGCTTTTTGCCACTCGATCTGGAAGGGTACCGGGCAGCAGCAGCATCGGCTGTGCGTCTAAGGGAAACGTCCGTCTGGGGCGCAAGCACTATTGGACACTCCTGTATTCTAAGATCTTACAGCTTTCTCCCTCTGAGCACAGATCGGTGTGCGACCACAACAGACGGAGATTGTTGTTTTAGAATAAACATTCCCAGCAGGGAAGACTGGGAGAACATAGATCGGTGTCCCGCTACTAATGGCGGCACTTGTATATACACCGACGGCTGGAAGTTAGACGGCAGAGTCGGAGGAGGGGTTTACTCAAGGGATTTGGACCTAGAACTCTCCTTTAGACTACCTGATTACTGCAGCGTCTTCCAGGCTGAAGTTTCTGCAATCATGGACGCCGTGACTTGGATAGGTGAACGCACCATCGGACAGGATATCTGTATTTTCAGCGACAGCCAAGCGGCCATCAAATCCCTTGGCTCTTACTCGTTCAACTCTGAACTGACGCTCAGCTGTCGTCGATCTCTTCAAGAGATGGCCCAACAGAACCGCGTGAACCTCACATGGGTCCCGGGACACAGGGACATTGAGGGAAACTGTAGGGCAGACGAACTTGCCAGGCAGGGCACGACCAAGCAGATTCTTCAAGATAAAGAGCGCATAGGTATGCCGTTTGCCACGTGCAAGCTAATGCTGAAGGAGCATACACTCCGCGAAGCCAACGAAAGATGGCTACAAGCCCCAGGGTGCCGGATATCCAAGCAAACCTGGCCAAAATGCGATCTTAAAAGATCTAGACACATATACGCCCTAAAAAGGAAGGAAATCTCCATATTAATAGGTGTTTTAACCGGGCGCTGCCTTATTGGTAGGCACGCAGCAAGGCTAGACGTTCCCTACCGACGATGCTGCAGGAGTTGCAAAGATGATGAGGAAGAGGAAACGGTGGAGCACCTCATCTGCAACTGCCCGGCCTTAAGCGGAGCGAGAAGGCGCTCTCTGGGAGTTCCCTTCCTGGTTAGCTTAAGCCAGGTCGCGGAGCTAGACATAAAGGACTTGATGGCCTTCATCAAGTTATCAAAATGGTTCGAGGAGGGGTAGCGGTGTCGGTTAGGAGTGTCAGTCCCGGGTTTCGGCTATATGGAGAGTCCCGACAGCACTGGGATTTTCCATACGGCCGGGCCCCGGGATTGACTTTCCTAGTGTTTGGTGGTATCACAACGGGCCTTTTATTACTGGCCTAGGTGTGCCTTTGCGGCAGCCACTTCTACCTACCTAAAGTTGAAAAAAAATAGTGTGTGGTAATAAGCATTTTAGCAAATAAGACATGCATACATGTATCTAATAAAGTTGGTGTTTCCAGAAATGCCCGACCATTGCTATATTTTAGGATGCGGATTAGGAGTCCCGCGATACCCTTTTCCTGCAGAAACAGAAATGCCAAGGTGAGTGTATAAAGTGACCAAGTTTTAAATATGAGAAAATATTCTTTCAATAATTCTTGTTAAGTTCTTTATGGGCAATTATTGTGCATAAATTCAGATATTAGATATTATGCCATTCATAATTTTCTTAGCTTTATACAGTTTGAGTTTAGTAAAAAAATATATATGTATACATATAAACCCATTTATTTTTAAGTATTGTTATTTAACCATTTAAGTTTATATGGTGTAAATTAAAGCAAAAAGCTATTTAAGAAATGTTCTACTTGTATACTTAATATTTTTTAAATATTTGTTATCAGAAAAAATTGTATCCCTAACGGACCAAAACGGGTATTATAAAAAATGTGTGTTTATTGGTAAAGATTCCTGCTTTTTATTTTTGATCTTATATACATTTTATTTTACAACGCAATGTTTTTTGTTTAATTTACAACGCCGTTTTCCTTTTATTTTAAAATGATTTTTTATTATATAAAAAAAAATTCTTTTTAATTTACCAAACACTTTTGGTTTTTTTTTTTACTTTTTTATAATTTATATTTTTGTTTTCGATTATGTTTCATGCCAACAACACTTATGCGGTAATCGCTTGTTTCAACAGATATTTTCGTTATTTTCCTACAAGAACGCGAGCAGGTACCTAGTTAGCATAGCTGCTTGACCTGCTCCAACCATCAATGACAGTTTTACAGGGTTATGTCCATTTTAGCTGTTGTTGCATATTGTTATATTCCCACACAAAGAATGTATGTATATATCAGTGAACTAAACAAGCTGCTTTGTTTTTTAAAGAAACCCTTTGTGAAAAAGTATTGTATTTTTATAACATACATACATACGTATGAAGAAATGCGCTTGAACTAGCGCAAGTATAAGTAGATTTTTTCCAAGAAATGCGTCGCATGCTTACTTTTGATGGTTCAAGTAGAGCGAATACATTTCCAAGCAGCTTGACATATTTCTCTTGTATATATATACACGAATATAAATGGTTTCACTAATTCGTTTTTTTAATTTTTAACAGGCGTCTGGAATGGCTTCGGTTGCTAGGTGTGGAAGGCCCAACAGCCAAATACATTTTCGCATGTCAGAGGCATTTTTCCAAAAACATCAGATTGGGACGGTTCTTAAATCGAAACGTTGTTCCTGTTGTAATGTACTTATATTCAATTTGTCATGTCACCCTTTTTATTATACCATCCTCATTATACCATGCATTTCTGACAGATGGTAAATGTCACTTGCTGGTGGAAATGCAGCCAACTTCGCTTTGGCTCTTGTTCCTTTTTTTTCTTCCGGCGAACATCAAAAAAGAAAAGTCGAGAAATAATCGACAGCGACAATAAAATCCAAAAATAAATTATCAATCGTTTTATTTTAAAAAATCAGATTTTACTGTTTTATGTAATTACTACGTATATTGGTGAAAATAGGCCTCTAGGGGAACCGAACACCTAAAAAAATCGGTAACGCGCCTTCATTGCTGCCTCCTATTAAGAATGTGTGAGAATAATGATTTAGTGCACTGTGTCTAATTATAGTAACTTTTTTATGTTTGAGTTATGGGACTCACTTATTTTCTTTATTTATTTATTTAAATAAACAATGATTTTTTATACAAATATGTCTGTTTATTCATTATTTAATGGAAAATGTGGCGATAAATCTCAATATTAACAGCGAGGGTGCAATACGTCGTCTTTGTTGTCGCTTTTCCTCGAGTTTAATGCAAGGTAATAATAATTATTATTTAATTGCTATGATTATTCATAACAAAGCTACGCGATCTATCACGCCCGAGCAACGAGGAGGAACACGCATCAGAAACAGTTGACAATTATTCCAAACCCAAAGGATGCTGTGTGTGTTTGGTGGAAACGCCATATAAGCAACTTTGTAGCAGTATGTGAACACTCCCTTATATGCACGCCACGCACACACAAAGTACAAACAGAAAATAAGCACAGGCATCTATGAAAAAACACATTTAAATGGTGGGGCACTTTACTAATATATGCTGTAAGTAAGAAAAATGCTTGTTTATTAAAAATATTCAAAGAAATTTATACAATTAGCAAGTTGCGTTTTATGTAAACAAAGAAGAACAAGAGAGTTGTCATGGAAATATCAACCACAGGATTGCTTTTCTGCGTAGTGCTAAAAGTTTTAGAAAGTTTTGGAAAATATGAAAAAATTTTCGCTAAACAAGTAAAATCTTTGTACAAACATTTCCAGATCAAATTAGTTGCTATAATAAATAATTTTCGGCAAATAGTTTCTATTAATTATGAAGTTATTAAACATTTGTCACAAGCTACTACTACTTTTATTTCGGTCCTAACGAATGACACCCTTCGTTGAGTGGCTTCCAATAAGGGGAACCCGATCAGGGGGGCAATTCTCGTTCTATGAAGTGATAAAATGAAAAGAATTTTCATACAAAATTTATGAAAAGAAACTTCAAATTCATAAAATTTTTTTTCACGTTATCATTTCATAGATCGAGAATTTCCCCCCAGGTGAGCACAGCTGTAAGTCGAACAGCTGATTCATATCTTACTTGTACAGTTGTACTATGTTCTGGTATTTACTTCATCAATGTGTTGACGTTGACGTGTTATCGATAATTTTATAGCAAAACTACGATCATTTATTTTGACAATTATTTATTGGCTCTCAACAGCTGAATTTTTTCATAAAAACTGTCGGTATTTGTTTCATTTAGGGGTCAACTGCTTATAAATTAGCTAAAATTATGGGAGATAGCTACAGGTACAGCCTAATAAAATTACAACAACCACATGAAAACTTGCAACTTTATTCAAAGAAGAAAAATGTTAAAAAAACGCTTGGGGATTCGTGATCCTGGGGCCAAACCCCGTCTTTTGAGCTATCTCCCATAATTTTAGCTAATTTATTAGCAGTTGACCCCTAAAGTAAACAAATACCGAACTGTCAAAAGTCACAACCTTCGGAGCATCCAAAGGTTCAAACCCCCCCCCCCCCTATAGAAAATTTCTACGCCCTGTTGCGACTTAAAAGTATTAGGAACTGCTCCTTAGGAAAAAGCCTTTTGTAAGCGCAGGATTTTGTTTTAGTTTGTCACGTACACGTATACCGCGGTATACGTGTACCAACCCCCTTATGTTCCAGTGTGTTTGCCCTTCGCTAGCTCAGCATGGCGGGTAGTGGTTCTTAACCCTTACACCTTGGAACGGGGCGCATATTATCGATCGTTGGGCATGAGTTGTTCCTACCGGAGGCCCGCCCATCCTTGAACCGCTCCTGACCGCTGATACTTACGCGATTCCTTTACAGTTCGCTCCAGTCATCCATCCACCTACACCCCCTCAATCATCACCCCCTCCCTATTAAATAATTAGCAGATTTCAGACATTATTTCAATTTAACGATACAATATAGGTATACAATTTATTTAAAAAAATGATCATTTGTTTGGTATTTCAAATACAGTTAAAAGCGATCGATTTCGATGTGAGCCCGCGCTCAAAATTAAGGGGATAACGGGTCCTAGTTTTAGCAATTCGCTAGTGCAAAGGAAACCTAACTTCCTACCCTAAGTGAGCTCGCTTAAGAAGGTTCGCAGATTTCAAACAAAGCCAGACTTTTGGCCTTCGTAATTACTTAATTGGACTCGTTATGTCTTGTTTTGACAGGGACTGCATCGAATATGCGATATCAATTAAAAATTTGTTTTACAAAAATTGGTTAAGCTAACATTTAACATCTATATATATCTCAATTACAACATTTAAACAATTTTGACAAAAAATTGGTGAATTTGAAACAATAGTAATTAAGTCCCTACTCGAAATAAACTTTTACGTCGCCTCTGTATGTCACAATCTGTTTGGAGCTTTCGTATAACAGTTTCGCCTCATGGGTGATGAACCTCGCTAACCGTGTAGAATTTGGTGCTAGCTATAGTTCTACAGTGGCCATCAAAGTATCCCCAACCAAGTGTCACTAATATTTCATGAGAGACTTACTTGCCATGCGTGCGTTTGTTTTACCGCGCGTTTGGTTATACCCTTGATTGATGATGGTGATCTTTGGGTCTTCCTTGGAATGGTTGGTGGATTGCAGGTCTTTGTGCTAAGGTGGCGCCAATTATATTCGACTGCGATAGCGGTCACTCGCGTTCTCCTCAGGATTATGGTTGCCGGTATAGCCTCCTTGGAGGTGTAATCATCCTCGTTTGGATGATCAGGAGTAATAAGCGCGGTTACAAAAAAAAACTTTCTTCCTTTTTGTACAATCGAAATATAAGACCGAATTTTCACGCGACTGCTCTGCTCCAAAACTTCTGTATATTGATCCCCGTTTCCTCAGTTAAACCCCCTTTTATACCCTTTCCTTCTTCCCAGTTATTTAGCATACCGTTTGCCGCATTCCATTTACATAGCCAATCATACGCACGCAACTTGCTCGATCCCTTTGTCCCTTTCCAACACCTTTTTAACTCTCCAAACCCAACCTAGCGTATGGCAACCCCTGGTACTAAAAGCTCTTTTTTGAATTTTTTGACATTTTGCTTTGCACCATTTCGACTTATTACATGAAGGTGGCGAGAAAGGTAAGTGTTTTGGTTTTTTTTTTGTTTATTTACAATATTTAATTTCTTATTTTTTATTATTTTCAGGTATTGGATCGGTGAAAGGATAAATTTGCCAACATATTTGGCGCTGACCCAACGTGGGGACGACCCATCCCTGACACAGTCTCCTGCTTGTAGAGTTAGACCGGGCTTGTGTTGAGTATGCCAACGTTTGTTTATATTGCGCTAGTTGCTTATGGTTGTGCACGACTTGCGGGAAGTAAATGGTTTTTTTTTGCTTATTCAAAGAACAATTTACTTTGTGTGTTTTTGCAGGTCTCGCGTTCGGAGACACCCCTTGGTATCCTCACGGATGTATTTGCAACTATCTGCCCCTACAACAACAACAACAATTGATGCTAAACCCCTCTAAGGTTTCGACCAAGGCGCTGCCGTTTGGACTCAAATTGTAGTATCTCTGTGTTTATCCACACGGGTAACTATATACTGAAATGAATGTGTTTAAAGAATTGGCCAACTACAATGATTAGCTTTGCGATTATGTGTGTCTTGTGTGACTCCGAGAGAAACCCTTTGTTGCATCTTTGTGTGCACGAAAACGACTTTTAGCTCTATAGTCCAACTTTGAAGTGCAATTTGTATGTGAGCACAGCTACATACTACAAAGTGAAATATCCTTGCAAACTGTGATTAGTATTAGCTTTATGAACTTTCTTCTGGGATATGTTCCTGTGTTTCTTGATTCAATTTAAGCCTTTTAAGCAAGTACAACCATGCATAAAGCTTTAGCTCTGCTACTATTAAAATTCGGCCAGAACAATGGGAATTTAAGGTGTTTCAAGATAATATTACATATTATGTTTGTATTTCTCCACTTCCGTGTAACCCTCCCTGGACGACTTGACCCTCATCGCCAGAGAGGTTCATATCGGCCTATTGTTTTAAATCTTTGGCATGCCAAGCTCCCAAATTTTTCCCTGCCAGAGATTCTAACAAATACATGTTGTTGCCGAGAGTTTTAGTAACGCGACATCGCGTGAACTTTTTGCAAAACTTTGCATTGATGTAATTTTTGAAATCGCTTAGTATCACATTGCGTTTATACACCTCTTGGCCTGGTTTAAACCGTATGTGACGAATTCTTTTGTTATATCGCTTTAAGTTAGTTTCGTATGCCTTATGGAGGTTTTCCTTTATCTTTTCGCGCGCAAGTCTAAGCCTATCGTGGCTACTTAACACACAAAGTTCATGGTCGTCAAGGGAATTTAGTTTTCGCGCCAACGCATAGTCGGCACCCTGCGTAAACATATTGACGCCAAATAAGGCAAAATATGGTGCAACCCCGGTAGCTGTGTGCACTGCACTCCGTAGAGCGCACTCTATTTCCGAGAGATACATGTCCCAGTCGCGGTGATCCTTGTCGAGGTACGACCTGATTGCAGCTAAAACCGACTGGTTTACGCGTTCAGCCGCGTTGGACTGTGGTGCATAGTGCGCTGTCTTCATATGCCTCACTTTATAGGCATCTAACATGTCAGTGAATTTCTTGGAAACAAATTGCTTGCCATTGTCGGTGTGTATGGTTTCCGGGACACCGAATTTGTGGAAGATTTCGTCTTGGATAAATTTAATTACATTGGAAGAGGTAGCTTCACGCATTGCCTTAAGAAACGTGAATTTCGAAAAATGGTCTACAACGATTAAAATATAGCTATTGCCACTTTTCGATCGTGGATATTTCCCAAGAAAATCTACATATATTTTCTGGAATGGTCGTACCGTAACGACTTCTCTTCCTATTCCAGGATTAGTTAAGACATTATTGGGTTTAGACTCTTTGCATATTTGGCAGTTCCGAACGAAATTACGAACCTGCACTACCATATTAGGCCAATAGTAAAGAAGGCGAAGGCGATGTATTGTTTTGGCCATGCCCCCATGCGCGGCGGTTTCCACGCAGTGTGCCCTTTCAATTAAGGTCGAGGTTAACGCTTCAGGTACCAATAACTTCCATGCGTTACTTTCAAACTCATCATCCTTTTCGAGCGATTTCTTAAATACAAATCCGTCCTCGACTTTCAAGTCTGGTAGTCGGTCAGCATTGTTCTGCACCGTGCTGATCAATTCCTTATACTGTTGAGACTCAAACTCTACCGTGTCTATGTCGGGGATGGGTGAATCAATGATTTCCTCAATGCATCGTGATAACGTGTCGGCGACAACATTCTCAGTGCCTTTTCGATGCTGTATTTCAAAATCGAAAGCTTGCAATTGCAACGACCATCTAGCCAGCCTGCCATTTAAGTCTTTCAATGACATGAGCCACTTTAGACTGGCGTGGTCGGTCACGACTGTGAACGGCATTAATTCAATGTACGGCCTGAATCTTTTGATTGCCAACACGGCCGTGAGACACTCCTTTTCTGTTGTACTGTAATGACGCTGGCACTCATTCAGCTTCTGAGAGAAGTATGCTATGGGCTGTTCTGCGCCGTCACTAGCCTTCTGAAACAATACTGCACCGATGCCGAAGTTCGATGCATCACATTGTACCCAGAATCATTGTGTATCAATAACAAGTGTGAACTCTTCTTTTGACAACACACATTAAAATGTCGGTTTGTTTACATCCTGCACATATTAAAATGTCGCCAGCACCGAATAACAGAAAAGCAATGGCGTTGTTTTAACATCCTGCACACATCAACATGGCGGTCTCCTATCTTTTACCTAATGGTAGAAAGAGATGGGAAGATGGAAAGAAGTGAGACAAAAAAGTAAATTAAAAACAGGTGACTAAACTCACTTTGAAGTTTTCACGACTATGTCTATGATATCACACTTGTTATTAACCACAATCTCAAACAGGTGTTAAACTCATTTTGGAATTTTGACGTTTATCGTCAAGTGAATTCACTTGGTATTTATGCACTTGGTATTTATGCACAATGCCCCTCGTGAAGGGTTGACACCTTGCCGCGGTACGAGGGCTTAAGTCGATAGCCACAGGGCTGCGCTCCCCTTGTGATCATAGTGCCGCCGGTACTACATCACGAGAGAAGCCAAGCCTCTCTGGCGCGACGACTAAGATCTTCCCCCTCCCAATCCAGGGTGTTATGCGACCACGTGCCCATTGGACATTTGCAGCCGGGAGGCAAATCGTGGCTGTAATCGAACGGGGCCTCTCTGATACCGGGCCGCCTCGGAGAGTAACTATGGCCTTACCGCGGCATGGGGCTCTGCCGCGGCGGACGACACAGTCCCCATACTCTTCCTTTGACCCTAAACTGGCCTTGCCCGGCAAGGGGTCGTACGAACAAGATGAAAAAAGTAATAAAAACCTTAAAAATAATGATACAACCATGTATACTGCCCAGCAGAGGAGGAAAATGCTGGAGCAAGCGAGAACGCAACGTCGGAGGACTAACTCCATTTCTTCATCAGCCGAGAGATCGACAGCGATGGCAACTACGAGTCGATCAGCTCTGGATAATAAGGGGGCAATCCCCAAAGTAAGTACCGGTACAAACACGGTGAAGCCAACAACGGCTGATGCTAGAGCCCTAGTAAGTGCCGGTACCGAAACCAAGTCTTTAACGTCTGTGGCAGTGGTCTCACGACCTGGCCCCAGAGATCCAAATAAGGGAACGACCGCGATGGCAACTACGGGTCGAAATTTACCCCAAAAGACATCTCCCAGTCGCTCTGAGTACTTGGACAAAAGAGCGGCCGCGAGGATACTGAAGAAATACGAGGGTATTTCACAAGAGACGCTATCGCCGAATGCTAGGAAGACGGTGGAGATGGCTGAAGCTATCTTACCGAACTTCCAAAGCGATTACGCGCCAAAGAAGGTTAATATAAATCCCTTCAAACGCCAGAGATCGGACGTGGATTTAAAACCTCACCCGAAGCGGCAGCAACACGCCCCCGTAATGGGTAAACTCAGCTTTGCTGAAGTGACTAAGGATAGGATCCTCATAGGCGTCATTGACCGAGGTAATGAAAACTGGGCCATCCCTAGGGACCAGTGGCGGTTCGTCCGGAACGCTATCGGTAATGCCCTTCTCGACATTATGGATGAGTCTCCGGGTGCCACTCCGATGGGTTCTGATGCGGGATGGCACCAGGGCCGAATAAAGGTATTCGCTTGCGAGGATGCAAAAACTGTTGCACTGTACAAGGCAGCAGCTGCAAGACTAGGTGAGATCTACCAAGGGGCAAGAATCGAGGTTGTCGACTGGAAGGACATCCCGGCTCGGCCAAGGGCAAGAGCGTGGATTCCTGCTATCCCTGCTGAACCTGAGAGAATTCTCAGGATGCTGAGGATCATGAACCCGTCTCTCCCGACGCAGGACTGGGGTGTAAATCTGGTCGAGGACGCGGTAGGGCCTGATAGGCAAGTGGTCTTCACCTTGAATAAGGAGGCACTCGAGCCTCTTAAACGGTGCAATGGACGAGTGCACTACGGCATGGGTCAGATCGTGATCCACGTATACCGCGGCGATGCACAGCGCGCTGCTATTTCGGCTGCACCGGAGGACTCGGACATCGCAGTGCCGGAAGGGGAGTCGGAGATGTCCGACTCGGAAAGTATGGTATCTGCCACGTCAAATGGCGAAGGAGCAGTGAACAGCTCGGAGATGGGAGACAGCCTGCTGGACGGGGAGGACCTCAACGTCACAGTGATAGCAGCTAGTCCTGAGCGCACCACAGTTGACACTGCCACAGTGAGTAGGATCTCTGCCACGCTAACCCGTGGTCTGAAGAAATCGTCGTTGAAAGATAAGCCTCCAGACGAGGTGGAACTCGACGATACGGCGGTGGCAGGGAAGTCTGAGCACTCTCATGTTGGTGGTGATTCAGATAAACCTGCACAAATCTAAAGCAGCCTCGGCTGCTTTAATCAGTCGTCTCTCTAAAGGCGACGTTGATGTGGTCCTCATCCAAGAACCCTGGGTCAACAGCTCAAGGATTTGCGGTTTGGGGACTAAGGGTTATAAGCTTATTCGAGCCAGCGAGGGGGGCAGGGTTAGAGCCTGTATTTTAGTTAAGTCTGAGCTGAATGCATTTCTCTTGCCCAACTATACCAATGGTGACGTTACAGCTGCCAGTTTAACAGTCGACAGTACCAGTCTGACGATGGCGTCGGTCTATATGCCCTACGACGCCGAAGAACCTCCGCCACAGAGGGAGGTAAAAGACCTGGTGGCAAATTTTTCCATGGGTCATCTTATTATCGGAACTGACGCCAATGCTCATCACGTCCAGTGGGGAAGCTCCGATATCAATGCTAGAGGAGAGTCGTTGTTTGACTATTTGTTAACAACTAACCTGGTAGTTTGCAACGTGGGTAACGAACCTACGTTTATTAATAAAACCCGTAGGGAGGTAATAGATCTCACTATTTGCAGCGAAGGCGCTTATGAGTGGGTCAGAAAATGGCGCGTTCTCGATGAGCACTCATTCTCCGACCACCGGTACGTAGAAATAGTTCTAGACTTTTCTGTTGAGCAGCCGGTTATGAAACGCAACCCACGTAACACTAACTGGCAGCTACACAATGAAATACTATCTAGGGACTTACCAGCACTGCCCCCACAAGTCCCCTCATCAGTAGGGGAGTTGGAGGATCTGGTAAAGACCTTTACAACGGCGCTCTCGAATGCCTTAGATCAGGCTTGCCCAGTGCCAAAACCACGCGGTAAACATAGGCCGCATTGGTGGTCCTACGACCTGGACTCGCACCGAAAATCATGTAGGACACAATTTAATAAGGCCAAGAGCCTTGGCACGGAGACTCAATGGCTCGAATATAAAGTTAAACTCAGGGCCTACAAAAAAGCTCTGAGGCAGGCGAAGAGAGTATCGTGGAGAAATTTCTGCACTGGGGTCGAAAATGTCGACGATACAGCGAGACTTAGACGAGTGCTCTCAAAAACTCAAACAGCCACAAGCTATTTGCGCAAACCTGACGGATCCTGGACCAGCACGGAGAGGGAAACCCTAGAGCTGCTCTTGAATACGCACTTCCCAGGGAACTTGCATGAGGAACCCGTAGCACCTACAACAAACCTGGCTGTATACATACCCATCACGGAGGAAAAGGTTAGGTGGGCGGTTAAAAGCTTCGAACCTTTCAAGGCTGCCGGGCCAGACGGGATTATTCCCGCACAACTCATAAACACGCTGGAGACATCAGCCAAATGGCTGGTATTTCTCTATACAGCCTGCCTGGCTCTTAGCTACATTCCGTGCTCCTGGAGAAGTAACACGGTAGTGTTTATTCCTAAGGCGGGGAAGGCGTCGCATTACGAGCCGAAGGACTACAGGCCGATCAGTCTCTCATCCTTTGTGCTCAAAACCTTCGAGAGGATAATAAATGACTACCTCTCCTCTACTATTAATAGCAACCTGGTCTGTAGCTATCAGCATGCATACACCAAAGGGAAATCTACAGAAACTGCGCTTCACAGCCTAGTTTCTGTTATTGAAAAATCGCTGTATGAGAAGGAGTACTGTCTTGCGGCCTTTTTAGATATTGAAGGAGCCTTCAACAACATAAGCCCTGATGCTATAAACACCGCTTTAACAAGTCTGGGCATAAGCAGGTCTCTTATTGGACTTATTGATCAACTGCTAAGGGGTAGACGAATAGTTTCATCACTGGGCTCGGTTGACTTATCACGCTATGTCACAAGGGGAACGCCTCAGGGTGGTGTTCTCTCCCCGCTTCTATGGAACCTCACTGTCAACTCGATGCTGCGAGACACAAGCTGGGGGGGCGGGAAGGTAGTGGCATATGCAGACGACTTAGCTATAGTATATAGGGGCAAATTCCCACAAACCCTGTGCGACTTGATGCAAGTAGCACTGCGAGAGGTTTCCTCATGGTGCTCGCGATGCGGACTGAGCATCAACCCGGGAAAAGTAGAACTGGTTCTTTTCCCCAACCGCTATAAGATACCACCGCTAACACTACCAAAACTGAATGACGTGCACCTGAACCTGGCTGACAAAGCCAAGTTCTTAGGCACAGTTCTGGATAGGAAACTAACCTGGAAGGAGAATGTTCTTCAGCGCCAGAAGAAAGCGTGTATTGCACTCTACACATGCAAAAGAGCCATTGGAAAGAAATGGGGGCTCAGCCCCAAAATATGCAAATGGATCTACACCGCAATCATTCGACCAATCATGCTCTATGGAGTTGTGGTATGGTGGCCTGCGCTGAGCAAGGCAACAAACCTTAATCTGCTAGGTAAAGTACACAGATTTTGCATGATCTGTATAAGCGGTGCGTTAAGAACAACGCCCAATGAAGCACTCCAGGCCTTTCTTGGCATTTTGCCACTCGATCTGGAAGGGCACCGGGTAGCAGCAGCATCGGCTCTGCGTCTAAGGGAAACGTCCGGCTGGGGCGCAAGCACTACTGGACACGCCTGTATTTTGGGATCCTATAGCTTTCTTCCGCTGAGCACGGATCGTTGTGCGACCACAACAGTCGGAGATAGCTGTTTTAAAATCAACATTCCCAGCAGGGAAGAATGGGAGAGCACGGATCGGAGTCCCGCCACTCATGGCGGCACTTCCATTTATACTGATGGCTCGAAGTTAGATGGCAGAGTTGGAGGAGGGGTTTATTCAAAGGATCTGAACCTTGAGCTCTCCTTCAGACTACCTGATCACTGCAGTGTCTTCCAGGCTGAAGTTTCAGCAATCATGGACGCCGCGGCTTGGATAGGCCAACACACTATCGGACACGACATTTTTATATTCAGCGACAGCCAGGCGGCCATCAAATCCCTTGGCTCTTATTCGTTCAACTCTGAACTGACGCTCAGCTGTCGTCGATCTCTACAAGAGATGGCCTAACAGAATCGCGTGAACCTCACATGGGTCCCGGGGCATAGGGACATTGAGGGAAATTGTAGGGCAGACGAACTTGCGAGGCAGGGCACGACCAAGCAGGTTCTTCGGGATAAAGAGCGCTTAGGTATGCCGTTTGCCACATGCAAGCTTATGCTGAAGGAGTACACACTCCGCCAAGCCAACTAAAGATGGCTGCAATCTCCAGGATGCCGGATATCCAAAGAAACCTGGCCGAAATGGGATCATAAAAGATCAAGACAAATTTATGCCCTAAGGAGAAGAGAAATCTCCATATTAATAGGCGTATTGACTGGGCACTGCCTCATTGGTAGGCACGCAGAAAGACTTGGTGTGCCCTACCGACGATGCTGTAGGAGTTGTAAGGATGATGAGGAGGAGGAAACGGTGGAGCACCTCATCTGCAACTGCCCGGCTTTAAGTGGCGCGAGAATGCGCTTTTTGGGAGTTCCCTTCCTGGTTAGCCTACGCCAGGTCACGGAGCTGGGCATAAAGGACCTGATGGCCTTCATCAAGTCATCTAAATGGTTCGAGGAGGAGTAACGGTGTCGGTATAGGAAAGTCAGTCCCGGGATTCTGCTATGTGGAGAATTCCGTTAATACCGGGATTTTCCATATGGCAGGGTCCCGGAATTGACTTTCCTAGTGTTGGTGGTATCACAACGGGCCTTTTAATACTGGCCTAGGTGTGCCTCTACGGTTGCCACTTGAACCTAACCCCAACCTATGCACAATGCCCAGAATCTTTTACCGAAGTCGGGGTGTTTAAGGACTGGGGCGCTAGTGAGGGCCTTTTTAAGGTTGCTAAATGCTTCCAGGGCTTGCTCGTTCATCTCAAACTTCTTTCCCTTTTTAAGAATGTCTGTCAACGGTGTGGCCAGAGTGGCGAAATCTTTAATAAAGCGCCTGTACCACCCGGCGATTCCTAAAAAACTCCTTACTTGTTTAACCGTCTTTGGAATCGGGATATTTAATATAGCTCTAACCTTTTCGGGATCAGCTTTTAGCATTCCAGCCCCTACAATGAACCCCAGGTATGGTAACTCTTTAAAACAAAAGTTTGATTTTTCTAGGCCTATCGTTAGATTAGCCTCTTTCAAACATGCCGCGACTTCAGCGAGGTATCGTAGATGGGAGTCGAAATCTGGCGCAACAATCAACAATCAACAAATCGTCTAAATAGATGAATACATTGGATTTGAGACGTTGTGGTATGACGCGATCTATTAGCCTGCACAGCCTCTGCGCCGCATTACATAGCCCGAATGGCATGGTAACAAACTGGTACAGAGAGCGTCCAGGCACCGTGAAAGCCGTATATGCTTTGCTGCTCTCCTCCAACTCTATTTGCCAAAAGGCATGTTTCAAATCCACGCTGCTTATGTAGTGTGTGTCGTCCAGCCTACTGAGAATTCCCTCAATATTCTGCAACGGATATGCGTCTTTGACTGTTACCGAGTTCAGTTTTCGAGCATCTAGGCAGAAGCGATTCTTGCCTGGCTTGCGGACCACGGTGGTGCGATTACTCCATGGACTCCCGCTTTCCTCGATAACCCCCAAAGCTAGCATCTTATCGATCTCGGCGTAAACGATTTTTTGCATAGGTGGAGATAGCGGATAATGACGATTTTTGATTGGCACCGTGCCATCAACCAGTTTTATGGTATGTTTTTCAAGTTTTGTGCGTCCTAAGCCGTGTTGTTCATAGGTTTTGAAATCATTTACTACCTGATTCAGACGATGTTGTTGTTCTGGTGACAATTTGTGCAACAACCGCCGTTCCCTCTCATCCTCATCAGCAATTAATTCCCTTTCAAATTTAGCCATATCAAGTTCATCCACGGATATCACCTCCGGCGCTAGGTCGAATATCCGCCAGAAGTCCACCCCGAGATATACTTCTTGTTCCAAATAGGGACATAAAAAAAAAGTAATGTTTTGTTCTGCTTTCCTAAATTTTACAGGCAAGATGACTTTACCCAACACGTTATGTGAGCGCCCGCTTGCTGTTCGAACCGTGGATATATAACGGTCAACTTTGATGCTATTTTCTTCCACAAATTCACGACATCCTCGCCCGAGGATGCTTACTGATGCGCCAGTGTCCAGCAGCGCACGTATTGGAATACCCTTGATGAGCACATCCGCAAAAATCCGAGGATCCGTTCGGAAAGCACTTTTCACCGAGGCTACGACCTGCTGTCTCAACGATTTGCGTTTTCGGTACCTTTCGCTCAACACACTGTCGGCAAAGATGCGACGTCGTGCTTCGAGATATTTCCGCATCCGTTCCTCATATGACGGCTTACTTTCTTTGGTAATTTCGTTCCTTCTACTATCGATCGTTTTGTATAACTTGTTAACATGTGTTTTATTTGCAGGTATGCTCGAGTCTATGTCTAGTTCATCGAACATCTGCTTATTGATTTCCAATCTCTTTATTTCGGGGTTTGACCGGAGCGCGAATCCCCCGTGACCATCGCGTTCCTTCGTGCGTTTCCCGACGGATTGCATGTGGGACATTTCGGTGTATTTACGTCCAATTTTCCGCATTTAAAGCAAAAAAATCCTTCGTTGAAGTGACATACAATCTGTAAAGAAATGACCTTCTGCCCCACAGTTCCAGCATGAGACGGTCTTTCGTCGTGCTCCGCGCTGGTGTATTTCCTCCACGATGACTTGACCCTCATCATCGGGAGGTAATACTTCGTCGTGATCGGCGGTCATATCAATTTCATTTACGTGGTGTGTTCTCGGAGCAAAACCACTGGCCATTGTTCGCTCTCGTCGAGGAAAACAGCGTTCTACCTCGTTGCATTCCAGTCTCAACTGCTCGAGGGAATGCGTCGGGATTGGATAGACGAGTTTAGCCACCGACTCTCGCAAATTACCTTTAACGAGGCGAATAATTTCATACTCAGGAATTGGGTTCCTGAGTCGGGACCGCAATGTACCCACCACATGAAAATATTCATCGATGCTTTCACCGGGTCGTTGCTTTCTGTCTGTTAGCTCTCTTAATATTTCAAAGTCGGAACGTTGTGATTCGAATTGGCGGCGCAAAGCGAATTGTAAAGTGGGCCAGTCAACATTACCGTTGGTGCGAATGAATAACCAATACCATTCGCGGGCTTCACCACTTAACAACCGATGAAAGTCGCGCAAAATGTCCGACCATGAACAGCGATATTGTCCCTTTAAATATTCAAGACGGAACAAAAAATCTTCAATCGCCATCGAGTCGCGATGCCCCTGGAAATTTATTCCCCATTTTTCCACATTTAAGTCATGTTTCATAGATTCATTATATGGCCTATCATATGCTGGGTCAGGCCTACTCGTCGGAGCAGAGGGTATATCAACCTTAGCGGGCTGAGTGTGTCGAGCTCGCATGGGTTCATGGTAAGCTAGTGTATATGACGCTGATTGAGACATTGGTATTATATTATTTGCACCACGATTATTATCATTTTGCCCTATGGGAATATCTCCTTGGCCCCTAGACTCTAAAGAATCGACGCTATAATCGTATTTCCGTTTTTTACTATTACTCCCAAATTGCTCCCTGTATGTAACTCCTACCGCTCCCTGTTCAGAATCTGAGTTACGTGCTAAATTCATAATTTCTTTCAGGCTTTCGCGCATTTCTGCCAGTAAAGCCTGGTGGGTTTCAGTCACCATATCTATGAGAATTGGTATTACTTCATTGCGCAGTTCCGAGTAGTTAACTTGGCTACGCCTTGGAGGCCAATTGAGGTTGCCATTATTAGACTGGGGAGGGTTGAGGTTGCCATTAGACTGTGGAGGGTTTGGTAAGTTCAAAGTGGGTGGTTGTAATAAAATTTGTTGGGTTATTTGTGGCTGGTTTTGAGGTTTGGGGGTTGTCCCGGTAATTTTCGTCGTATTAGATGCTGGGTTCTTTGTACCTCCCTGGGCTAGATCTACATTCGACTCCGTACTATGTTTGTTATTAAAAAGCCGACCGGACAAATCTATGAAGGTCGCATCTTTGGCGCCTTGGTCCTCTTGGTTGCTAGCATTAACTTTATCCATATTCGAATTCTTTGATCCTCGTGTATGTTGTTATCAATTTATATATGTATGTATAAAGGGAGGGGATTGGATGATTTCGGTTTGACGTGGTCAGACCAATGACTGGAGTTCACTTTATCGTTCCAGTGTAACAACTCATGCGTATACTGTATCAAAAAAAAGGTGGATCTATTCAAATTTCAATCATACTTCGAAGTTAACAAAAAATTTATTAACTATCGGACATGACTGATTATACCAAAAACTACGTTCAGTTTCACAAGAAAATTTAAATATATGTAAGTAATTATAAAAAGTGTTATTGAAAATGTTGCGATGCATATAGTTGAATAAAAAAAAAATCAAACTATGCCATCGTTGGGATATTGTAGACGATGAGGGACGCAGTCTCTCTACTATCCTGGTGCAATAAAGTATTTACGGTGTTCGCATAAACTAGTCACCTAGTTATAGAGAAGATTATGCCCTCAACGAATTATTGTTAAACGATCATGTACGTATATGCGTTATATTTCAGGTATTGAAACTTATTTATATGCAGAATAAAAAGAAATGATGTTATGTAAGGAATATCGTTATGACATTATGGTACTACTTTCTCATTCGCGGGCGCCATTTTCAACCCTAGGCGCTACTTAAGATTTTATATACGTTTTATGTTGGGCGCCATTAATAATATGTCACCGCGGTATACGTGTACCAACCCCCTTATGTTCCAGTGTGTTTGCCCTTCGCTAGCTCAGCATGGCGGGTAGTGGTTCTTAACCCTTACACCTTGGAACGGGGCGCATATTATCGATCGTTGGGCATGAGTTGTTCCTACCGGAGGCCCGCCCATCCTTGAACCGCTGATACTTACGCGATTCCTTTACAGTTCGCTCCAGTCATCCATCCACCTACACCCCCTCCCTATTAAATAATTAGCAGATTTCAGACATTATTTCAATTTAACGATACAATATAGGTATACAATATATTTAAAAAAATGATCATTTGTTTGGTATTTCAAATACAGTTAAAAGCGATCGATTTCGATGTGAGCCCGCGCTCAAAATTAAGGGGATAACGGGTCCTAGTTTTAGCAATTCGCTAGTGCAAGGGAAACCTAACTTCCTACCCTAAGTGAGCTCGCTTAAGAAGGTTCGCAGATTTCAAACAAAGCCAGACTTTTGGCCTTCGTAATTACTTAATTGGACTCGTTATGTCTTGTTTTGACAGGGACTGCATCGAATATGCGATATCAATTAAAAATTTGGTTTACAAAAATTGGTTAAGCTAACATTTAACATCTATATATATCTCAATTACAACATTTAAACAATTTTGACAAAAAAATTGGTGAATTTGAAACAATAGTAATTAAGTCCCTACTCGAAATAAACTTTTACGTCGCCTCTGTATGTCACAATCTGTTTGGAGCTTTCGTATAACAGTTTCGCCTCATGGGTGATGAACCTCGCTAACCGTGTAGAATTTGGTGCTAGCTATAGTTCTACAGTGGCCATCAAAGTATCCCCAACCAAGTGTCACTAATATTTCATGAGAGACTTACTTGTCATGCGTGCGTTTGTTTTACCGCGCGTTTGGTTATACCCTTGATTGATGATGGTGATCTTTGGGTCTTCCTTGGAATGGTTGGTGGATTGCAGGTCTTTGTGCTAAGGTGGCGCCAATTATATTCGACTGCGATAGCGGTCTCTCGCGTTCTCCTCAGGATTATGGTTGCCGGTATAGCCTCCTTGGAGGTGTAATCATCCTCGTTTGGATGATCAGGAGTAATAAGCGCGGTTACAAAAAAAAACTTTCTTCCTTTTTGTACAATCGAAATATAAGACCGAATTTTCACGCGACTGCTCTGCTCCAAAACTTCTGTATATTGATCCCCGTTTCCTCAGTTAAACCCCCTTTTATACCCTTTCCTTCTTCCCAGTTATTTAGCATACCGTTTGCCGCATTCCATTTACATAGCCAATCATACGCACGCAACTTGCTCGATCCCTTTGTCCCTTTCCAACACCTTTTAACTCTCCAAACCCAACCTAGCGTATGGCAACCCCTGGTAGGTAGGTAGGTTCAAGTGGCTGCCGCAGAGGCACACTTAGGCCAGTTTTGAAGGCCCGTTGTGATACCACCAACACAAGGAAAGTCAGCCCCGGGACCCAGCCATATGGAAAATCCCTGAGTTGTTGGGATTTTCCACATAGCAGAATCCCGGGACTGACACTCCTAAACCGACACCGTTACTCCTCCTCGAACCACTTAGATGACTTTATGAAGCCCATCAAGTCCTTTATGTCCAGTTCCGCGATCTGGCTTAGACTATCTAGGAACGGAACTCCCAAAAAGCGCGTTCTCACGCCGCTTAAAGCCGGACAGTTGCAGATGAGGTGCTCCACCGTTTCCTCCTCCTCATCATCTTTGCAGCTCCTGCAGCATCGTCGGTAGGGCACACTTAGCCTTTCTGCATGCCTACCAATGAGGCAGTGACCGGTTAATGCCCCTATCAATATGCAGATTTCCCTCCTAGTTAGGGCATAAATGCGTCTAGACCTTTTAAGATCCCATTTTGGCCAGGTTTGTTTCGATATCCGACACCCTGGGGATTGCAGCCATCTTTCGTTGGCTTGACGGAGTGTGTGCTCCTTCAGCATTAGTTTGCATGTGGCAAACGGCATACCTAAGCGCTCTTTATCCCGAAGAACCTGCTTGGTCGTGCCCTGCCTGGCAAGCTCGTCTGCCTTACAGTTTCCCTCAATGTCCCTATGTCCCTGGACCCATATGAGGTTTACGCGGTTCTGTTGGGCCATCTCCTGAAGAGATCGACGACAGCTGAGCGTCAGTTCAGAGTTGAACGTGTATGAGCCAAGGGATTTGATTGCCGCCTGGCTATCGCTGAAAATAGTGATATCTCCTCCGATAACACGTTTGCTTAACCCCTGGTACTAAAAGCTCTTTTTTGAATTTTTTGACATTTTGCTTTGCACCATTTCGACTTATTACATGAAGGTGGCGAGAAAGGTAAGTGTTTTGGTTTTTTTTTTTTGTTTATTTACAATATTTAATTTCTTATTTTTATTATTTTCAGGTATTGGATCGGTGAAAGGATAAATTTGCCAACATATTTGGCGCTGACCCAACGTGGGGACGACCCATCCCTGACAAGTTCTAAAACAAGCTGCGCAAATTGGTTGTTGCTTGTTATTTTCATTTTTTTTTTTTTCATTTTCCTAAATTAAATAAAAACTAAACAAATAAAGTGTGTAAAAAGGTATAATTCTGAATTATTTAACCAAATTTTTACAGCAGAAAATTTAATTGCACGCTTGTCGTCACCAAAACTGTGTTGACAATTTTTATGTTGACAACCGTCAATAGAATATCACTATTGTTGTCGTCAATACCAAAATAGTATCAAGAGCTGCCAAAAGTTATCGCCATTGACGACGGCAATACCAATTCGGACGCATCGACACTATTTTTGACAATGTTGACATCCGTAATAGGGGTGATTATTTTTGTTTTCCCTTGTAGTACGATTATTTTTGAAAACAAACATTCCTTTTCATTCTCCAAAAATTTCTTTTAAATTTTCATATATTTCACAATGAATATTCACAGGTATGTAGCATTAAAAATGGGTTGGATTTTAGTTATAGAAAGGATCTTCAATGAAATGAACACCCATGTGTGGGGTGTAAAAGTAGGTCGCCTCCCAGTTGGTGCATCCTGGGTAACGCTAAATGACCTACATGGCCTACACGGCTAGTTTCTTGTATTGCCGGTTCTACGAGAACGGTACCAGTACTTGTGCTGTACCCATCGTGCCGAAACGACCCGGGTCGTTTTCTTATATCGACCCGGCCAAGAGCAATACACTCGGGGTGACCCTGTCTGACATTTAGGCAGGGCTACACCTCGCTACAACAACAACAACAACAACACCCATGTGTAAAAGTAGGTCGCCTCCCAGTTGGTGCACCATGGGTAACGCTAAATGACCTACATAGCCTACACGGCTAGTTTCTCGTATTGCCGGTTCTACGAGAACGGTACCAGTACTTGTGCTGTACCCATCGTGCCGAAACGACCCGGGCCGTTTTCTTATATCGACCCGGCCAAGAGCAATACACTCGGGGTGACCCTGTCTGCCATTTAGGCAGGGCTACACCTCGCTACAACAACATCACGAACGAAAACAGCCATACATATGTATATATATTAGATCTGAAACTGTACTCCTATATTCATCTGCAGCAACCCATTGTGCATAAATACCAAGTGAATTCACTTGACGATAAACGCCAAAATTCCAAAATGAGTTTAACACCTGTTTGAGATTGTGGTTAATAACAAGTGTGATATCATAGACATAGTCTTGAAAACTTCAAAGTGAGTTTAGTCACCTGTTTTTAATTTCCTTTTTTGTCTCACTTCTTTGCATCTTCCCATCTCTTTCTACCATTAGGTAAAAGATAGGAGACCGCCATGTTGATGTGTGCAGGATGTTAAACAACGCCATTTGCTTTTCTGTTATTCGGTGCTGGCGACATTTTAATATGTGCAGGATGTAAACAAACCGACATTTTAATGTGTGTTGTCAAAAGAAGAGTTCACACTTGGTATTGATACACAATGCAGCAACCAGCAGTACTTGTAATCGCACGAAGGCATTCGCGGGCTGGGAGCTGACCAAGACCGAGTCTGTTCTGTGTGAATGCTTCTGTCTGGGCACCTTCGGATCAAACGGAGTTGTTATATGGTGGCTCAGCATGTCGACTAGCTCTTAAAGAGCCATATCTACCTAAATAACAGCGTAAGGCGTAAAATAGCTGTCGATAATTCTCATGCCCATACGGTTCTACGAGAACGGTACCAGTACTTGTGCTGTACCCATCGTGCCGAAACGACCCGGGCCGTTTTCTTATATCGACCCGGCCAAGAGCAATACACTCGGGGTGACCCTGTCTGACATTTAGGCAGGGCTACACCTCGCTACAACAACATCACGAATCGAAAACCAGACGAGAGAAAATTCCGTGATACGTCAGTCGTACGAAACTAATGTATGCGTAATTTACATAAGGGGGATTCGGTAAGTCTTGCAAGGTACGCGGATTGCACGAAATGTATTGATCCTATGCCAAAATATGTAAGACAACGAGAGCACCCCTCACTGAGTTTGCTGTAACATCGTTAACAAACGTCAAATGATTTTAATTGAAACTGAACAAATTTTTTTTGTTTTTCTGAAAAAGTTGGCGCTGACAATTACTTTTACTTTTTGTGAGAAAAATGAGAGGATTGAGCGAAATACAGAGTTTCTTTTTTATTTCCTACAAATCTTGCACTAAAATATACATATGTTTGAGCATTGTATAAATTGTACGGATTGCACATAATTTTTTGCGTGTATTTTGTGCAATCCGTGCACCGTTTGCAAGACTTAGCGAATCCCCTATAGTAAATATAACACCTTGGAACACCGAATTTTTCAAGTATTTTACATACCGCATATCAAATGAAAGGTAATTTTACTGCCTATACAAGGCAAACAAATTTTAAAAATCGGTTCGATGCTTAAAGAGAAATTTTGATTTAAAAAATGCTTCATTTGAACTTTGGCCCTTAATAACTCCTGTTATGGTCATTTGCCCACAAAAAAAGTACATATGTTGTTATACTCACCTTGGCCATGTCTATCAATCCTGATATTTCTTTTTTTGATTTTAGAATGGTCCGTATACTGCAATTAAGCCGTGATTTGTAAACTTCAAACAAAATGACCTTTGTCTTTAATTACCATAATGGTACGTTTCGGCCACAACAGCAACGCCGAGGTAATGAACCATCAGAATTGTGATAAGATTTCGATGGCAATAGTGAAACATCTTATTATGCAAACCACAGTATAGACAGTAGTTGCACTCACTAACACAAACGTACTTATATTCACCTCCATGGAGAACTTCGGGTTGCAGTGTTGTGTTGCAAATTTTATGAGGTAAGAAATATTCAAATTTAGGATTTTGCGTTTTAAGTAAAACTATATATGTATATATTAGGTTATATTTCTAAAAAAAAGAAATTGCTATTTTACAACTCAACCAAGAACACACACACAGCGTTTTTTCTCACGCATAGGAGTATTCAGGCGAAAACAAATACAGCTTTATTGCGTTGCGTGACATTTATAACTTTGACAAATACGCACAAAACCAAAAAATATACAAGGAAAAATCAGCTGATTATGTCATCGTACCCAAAAAGATAAAACTAGATCAAGTCTGCGTTAACGCGTGTTAAAACGCGGTTATAAGACAGGTTGCCTTTGTCTACGTGCATTTATGTCAGCTGTCAAAATTTTTGTCAGTATCTATTGTCAGAGCGATCGTGTCGTGACTTTGGTCAATAAAGCATGAGCAATGATCGGCTTGCAATAAGCTGACGGTGGCAAAGAGAATATATCAACAAGAGCCGTCACTCGTTATAAATGCAAGGAAAAAGATGGATGCCGTTTTCTTTCAGGGTTTCGGTAATTTCGATATAAATATGTTATTGTCTAATCGAAAAAAAATGTGTAAAAGAAAATAGACGAGAACTGAAATAACACAAGAGTCGAAACAAAAATTTAGCAGCTATCGTATTTACAAAACTGAGGAAAACAAAATTACCGAAACCCTGAAAGAAAACGGCATCCATCTTTTTCCTTGCATTTATAACGAGTGACGGCTCTTGTTGATATATTCTCTTTGACGGTGGTCCGCTGAGGTATTAGAAAGTATTACAATTGAAGTACTCCAATATAACAAAATTGAAACACATGATCCAATGATTTTTGCAAAATTTTACGCAAAACAAATTTCGAAATTTGAGAATTTTTCGACAAAAAGCTTATCGTGCCAATCTAAATAAATTTCACTAGTGAACCTTTTTCATACATTTTCGCTCACAAATTATATGAGGGAGAAAATCCGCAAAGAAATTATTTAGAATCTGCCTGTATATTTTATTGTGGGTTAGAGTGTAAAATGTACTTTAAAAAACGTAAATGGTTGTTAATATTCGCAAAATTTGCTACGAAGAAGCCCATTGTATTCGAGAAACTGTAAAACGTATTCCAGAAAAATCAAATGTATTTCAGAAACATCTTCTGGATAGGAATTTGTTGTTTCTGAAGTAGAACTGATTATTTTGGAGTACATTTTTAAGCTTCTGAAGTCTAATTTACGGTCTCGAGTACAAATTACAGTTTACGAAGTACAATTTAGAGTTTTTGGAGTACAGTTGATTATTCTAAAGCATATTTTACAGTTTTTAAGATACAATTGACTATTCTGAAAATAATTGTATGGGTCTTGGACTACCATTCACTATTCTTAAATTCATTTAACCTTATCTAAAGTATTTTTACGGTTTTTGAAGTACGAGTGAAAAAGTTGTAGAAAAAATAGTTCTATTATAAATTTAGTTTTTTGATTATTATGTGTTATCCGTCATAATTTGTAGGATGTTCTTGAGCAAGCCCATTTAGTCTTGTATATTTATCTGTCTCTGTCCAACAATCTGAACGAAATAAAGTAGGTAATAAATTTAGCGTCAGATAGACCCTTGGAGAGGGTATCAAAGGGTTGACTCTAACTTAAGTACCTACTTTATATCGATTATGAACATGCCTAAATTGTTTTAACCGTTTTAAACTGAAAGGAAAACCAGTTTGCAGGTCAACGTGAAGTATTAGAGAAAAAATCACTATCTAACAAATACTTCAACAAAATGCAGCCCTGAGTGATTAAACACAACCCTATCACGCGTGGTGAAAATCAAATGGAAATAAAAAACAAGTAAGGAAAGCTGTCTTCGGCTGTGCCGAAGGCTAAATACCTTTCATGAATAAGCGTCACGATTTTCACTGTTTGATCCCCAGTACAGCCTGTGTGAATTTAACTTTAGCTCATACCGAAACTTTAGCTCATACGGTCCAATCTCATTGATTTTTAACATCGACATTCCACATTCTAAAATAGCAACATTTACGAAATTTCACGTTCCTACCGATATAATTACAGGAGTTATCTACCAAAATCCGTTTATGGGAACAATCGATTGTATGGGGGCTATGTGTAATATTTATCCCATTTCAATGATTTTCAACATCGATATTTTACATATAAAAATAGCGATGCTTCCAAAATTTCGCGTTCCTATGTGTTTAATTACAGGACTTATAGCCCAAAATCCGCTTATCGGAATAATCGATTGTATGGGAGCTATGTGAAATATTTACGCCATCTCAATGATTTTCAACATCGATATTTCGCATATAAAAATAGCGATACCTCCAAAATTTCACGTTCCTACCTATATAATTACAGGAGTTATCTACCAAAATCCGTTTATCGGAACAATCAATTGTATGGGGGCTGTGTGAAATATTTATCCAATCTCGATGATTTTCAACATCGATATTTCACATATAAAAATAGCAATACGTCCAAAATTTCACGTTCCTACGTGTTTAATTACAGGAGTTATAGCCCAAAATCCGTTTATCGGAATAATCGATTGTATGGGATCTATGTGAAATATTTATCCCATCTCTATGAGTTTCAACATCGATATTTCACATATAAAAATAGCAATACTTACAAAATTTCACGTTCCTACGTGTTTAATTACAGGAGTTATAGCCCAAAATCCGTTTATCGGAATAATCGATTGTATGGGAGCTATGTGAAATATTTATCGCATCTCTATGATTTTCAGCATCGATATTTCACATATAAAAATAGCAATACTTATAAAATTTCACGTTCCTTCGTGTTTAATTACAGGAGTTATAGCCCAAAATCCGTTTATCGGAATAATCGGTTGTATGGGAGCTATATGTTATATTGGTCCGATCTTACTGGTTCCGACAAATGATTCCTATATTGGAAAATGGTGGCCGCATACCAAATTTCAGCCAAATATCTCAAAAACTGAGGGACTAGTTTGCGTTCAAACAGACAGACGGACATGGCTAAATCAACTCATCTCGTCATCCTGATCATTTCGGTATACTTATTGATGGGTCTATCTCTTCTTCTTCTCATATTTACAAACATCGGACCAAAGTTATAATACCATTTCATGTTCATGAAAGGTATAAAAAGTTGTGCAAATGATGAAAATTTATATTAATTTGTTTCATTTATAACAGATTTGATTTTAGCTGCCCCAAAAAGGAGCATAAACGCAGAGTACATAAGATTAATTCAAGATGCAACAAAAAAGGCCTTGGGTAGCAACTGCCGTATGGGGCGACTGTTATGGTACCCCCTGGGACATTGTATAGATGGAATAATGGCCTTCTCCGGCGGCAGCCACGATTACGTGCAGCTTGCAATGCTCCATCGCAACTTGTAGTTCATAGTTTTTGTTCACAATAACAATAGTCCTCATTTGCCAGGTACTGGAAATAACTATCCGGTTAGTTCAACTTCGAAAAGTCCTAAGCCCCTGGTTCAATGAGGATTGGTTTTCCAGCTAATCAAGCCTATTACGGTATCCGACGAATGCCACTCCCGCGAATGGCATTCGATTCGCACTCCCCTCGCATGTTGAAGTTTGCGGTATTCCCATAAACGTCGGATGGCTGCTTTATCAACTCACGCAGCGAATTGTGTCAAACGCTTTTTGACATTTTTTGAATTGTCATTTTTAATTAATTTGTGTTTGGAAAAAATTAAATTTGTGTTAAAATGGATTCGATTGCTTTTTATTTTAACAATAATGAAGATGAAAGTAGTTCCGCAAGTGTAAGAAGGTCCGTGAGGGATAGCACCTAACATTTTTAAACTGGCAGACATAGAGTACGCAAAATAATTATAAAAGTTTGATCACACATGCGAATATACACTTTTGTCTCCAAAAGGTTTATTAAACAATTTCGATTAAATAAAAATGCATATAAACATATTTCAAGCATAATTTGCGGTAAAATTCCTCCCGTGATAAAATCCACAGCAATTAGTCGGCAACAAAAGCTATCTTTATGTCTGCGAATCTTAGCAGAAGGAAGCTACCAAAATGCTGTTGGCAAAGACTACATGCTTGGTATGGCTCAACCAACAGTTTCTAAGATATTTTCAGAGGTTCTTGATATTCTGGAAAACGAGTTGTGTGATAAGTGGGTGAATTTAAAAATGAATGACGAGGAGCAAATAGTCTCGGAGTTACTTTTTCGGTTGTTAGACAATTTTTTCTTTATGGAGGATTTAAAATCTGACCATACCTGAAAATAGTTCAAGTTTAATAAAATTGGTTTATAAATAAACAACTTTCTTACTTTTTTCCACTCGGCAAGGGACTTTGTTGGAGGTCCTAACGCATTTAAGTCCGTGCTAAGTGATGTCCAGAACACGGATACTACCTCTGGTGGCTCATTGGACATACTTTTGACAATGCCCCCGTTGAGCTTCATCCGTTCAACCATTAAAGCGAATTGCTCTCGGTTTGTGGTACGACTTCTGTTAGAAAACATTATAAGCACATATAATTTACTAAAAAATGTTAAAAATAAGTCACCTTAGTCCATCTTATTGCGTGATGTTTTCAATTTTTTTTTTAAATCCGCAACAATTATTCAGCGAATGACACTTAGAGCAAAAGACACTTATTGCGTTTCGATTACGATTATGGGAATACAGTGAATCCGCGAACTGCTTTATCAACAAATTTTTATTCGCGAACTCCATTGCCGATCGGTTATGAGAATACCAAATCTTCTCAATTCGATTCGCATTCCCCGCGGATGGCATTCGTCGGATACCGTAATAGGCATGAATATTTAGACTGGACACTCCTAAAACAAAAACACATTAGTTTTTATATATAGGATGACTCATAGTTCATTAACACCGTACCTTGACATTAAAGCTACCAAGATAATCGTATATTACTATTAAATAAATAGTATAAATAAATATAAAACTGCAAGCAAAATATTTTCTTTATTTTGTTTTGGAGAATTTCTAAGAATTTCAAATTCACCTCAATGTCCTCAACTAACAGGGGGGCTTTTTTGCGCAAAACTACTATTTAATAGCATCGTTCATAAAGAGCCGATCATCAATATGCATTTGTACGAAATTTTAGAATATGGCCTTTAATATACATTTTTTATACTTCTTGTAGTGCAGTAAATTCATGATATTATATTAATTCATGGAATATATACTTTAAATTCATTTTTTTTTCTTGAAATATTTCTAAAGTTTTTTTTGTTACTGAAATGCAACCATGCGTCCGCGAAATTCCATACTACCATGGATTTCAACTCTGAAAAATTCACCTCCATGGAGAACTTTCACCACAGTGCAAACACTGGTTATACTGTGATGCACAGTATAGACAGTAGTTGCACTCACTAACACAGACGTACTTATATTCACCTCCATAGAGAACTTCGGGTTGCAGTCAACTATTTTCAGCCATTTCAGGGTGTTGTGTTGCAAATTTTATGAGGTAATAAATTACTTTAAAAGAGGAGAAATAGTCAAATTTAGGATTTTGCGTTTTAAGTAAAACTATATATGTATATATTAGGTTATATTTCTAAAAAAAAGAAATTACTATTTTACAACTCAGCCAAGAACCAATGCACAGCGTTTTTTCTCACGCATAGGAGTATTCAGTCGAAAACAAATACAGCTTTATTGCGTTGCGTGACATTTATAACTTTCACGTGCATTTATGTCAGCTGTCAAAATTAAATGTCACAACGAGACGCTACAGTTGTTTCTGTTTTCAGAGTACTTTGCAATGTATTCCAATGTTGTTACTCCTTGGAGTATCTATTTTCAGAGCGATCGTGTCGTGATTTTGGTCAATAAAGCATGAGCAATGATCGGCTTTCAATAAGCTGAAGGTGGTCCGCTGAGGTATTAGAAAGTATTACAATTGAAGTACTCCAATATCACAAAATTGAAACACATGATCCAATGATTTTTGCAAAATTTTACTCAAAACAAATTTCGAAATTTGAGAATTTGAGAATTTTTCGACAAAAAGCTTATCGTGCCAATCTAAATAAATTTCACTAGTGAACCTTTTTCATACATTTTCGCTCACAAATTATATGAGAGGGAGAAAATCCGCAAAGTAAGAAATTATTTAGAATCTGCCTGTATATTTTATTGTGGGTTAGAGTGTAAAATGTACTTTAAAAAACGTAAATGGTTGTTAATATTCGCAAAATTTGCTACGAAGAGGCCCATTGTATTCGAGAAACTGTAAAACGTATTCCAGAAAAATCAAATGTACTTCAGAAACATCTTCTGGATTGGAATTTGTTGTTTCTGAAGTAGAACTGATTATTTTGGAGTACATTTTTAAGCTTCTGAAGTCTAATTTACGGTCTCGAGTACAAATTACAGTTTATGAAGTACAATTTATAGTTTTTGGAGTACAGTTGATTATTCTAAAGCATATTTTACAGTTTTTAAGATACAATTGACTATTCTGAAAATAATTGTATGGGTCTTGGACTACCATTCACTATTCTTAAATGCATTTAACCTTATCTAAAGTATTTTTACGGTTTTTGAAGTACGCGTGAAAAAGGTGTAGAAAAAATAGTTCTATTATAAATTTAGTTTTTTGATTATTATGTGTTATCCGTCATAATTTGTAGGATGTTCTTGAGCAAGCCCATTTAGTCTTGTATATTTATCTGTCTCTGTCCAACAATCTGAACGAAATAAAGTAGGTACTAAATTTAGCGTCAGATAGACCCTTGGAAAGGGTATCAAAGGGTTGACGCTAACTTAAGTACCTACTTTATATCAATTATGAACATGCCTAAATTGTTTTAACCGTTTTAAACTGAAAGGAAAACCAGTTTGCAGGTCAACGTGAAGTATTAGAGAAAAAATCACTATCTAACAAATACTTCAACAAAATGCAGCTCTGAGTGATTAAACACAACCCTATCACGCGTGGTGAAAATCAAATGGAAATAAAAAAAGTTGTGCAAATGATGAAAATTTATATTAATTTGTTTCATTTATAACAGATTTGATTTTAGCCTCCCCAAAAAGGAGCATAAACGCAGAGGGTATTAGTTTCCTTTAGGGGTCAACTGCTAATATATTAGCTAAAATTATGGGAGATAGCTCAAAAGACGGGTTTTGGACTCAGGATCACGAATCCGGAAGCGTTTTTTTTTAATTTTTTGTTTTAGTGAAGAGTTATGGTCAAAAAACCGAAAAATGACCCGGGTCCAATACCAAAAATGGGGCGCAATCCATGGTATTTATGTACGAAACACTTTTCTGAGTTGGCGGCCTTCGGCCGCGCTTATAAAAAATAACCCTGGGCTACGCCATCCCAAGTCCGGACGTGTGACATAACCGTGGCTACCGCCACGGCGGGACTTTTTTTGCACGTTTTTAGGGACAGTCTAATAAAATTACAACCACATGAAAACTTGAAACTTTGATTGCAAATATCTCTGCAGAGAAGCAAAATATTAAAAAATCGCTTCCGGATTCGAGATCCTGAGGCCGAACGCCGTCTTTTGAGCTATATCACATAATTTTAGCTAATTTATTAGAAGTTGACCCCTAAAGGAAACTAATACCACGCAGAGTGCATAAGATTAATTCATTCATTCAAGATGCAACAAAAAAGGCCTTGGGTAGCAACTGCCGTATGGGCGACTGTTATGGTACCCCCTGGGACATTGTATAGATGGAATAAAAAGGCCTCCGGCGGCAGCCACGATTACGTGCAGCTTGCAATGCTCCATCGCAACTTGTAGTTCATGGTTTTTGTTCACAATAACAATAGTCCTCATTTGTCAGGTTCTGGAAATACTTATCCGGTTAGTAATAAGTATTTCAACTTCTCCAGCTAATATTTAGACTGGACACTCCTAAAACAAAAACACATTAGTTTTTATATATAAGATGACTCATAGTTCATTAACACCGTACCTTGTCATTAAAGCTACCAGATAATCGTATATTACTATTAAATAAATAGTATAAATAAATATAAAACTGCAAGCAAAATATTTTCTTTATTTTGTTTTGGAAAATTTCTAAGAATTTCAAATTCACCTCAATGTCCTCAACTAACAGGGGTGCTTTTTTGCGCAAAATTACTATTTAATAGCATCGTTCATAAAGAGCCGATCATCAATATGCATTTGTACGAAATTTTACAATATGGCCTTTAATATACATTTTTTATACTTCTTGTAGTGCAGTAAATTCATGATATTATATTAATTCATGGAATATATACATTAAATTCATTTTTTTTTTCTTGAAATATTTCTAAAGTTTTTTTTGTTACTGAAATGCAACCATGCGTCCGCGAAATTCCATCCTACCATGGATTTCAACTCTGAAAAATTCACCCGCATGGAGAACTTTCACCACAGTGCAAATACTGGTTATACTGTGCTGTGATGCAAACATTTATGTTGAGCGTTGAGCGTTTTTTCATCGTGCTGTCTCTTTCTAACATAGCAAAATACTATATGTTAAAAGTAGACATCGTGATTAAGAAACGCTCAGCGCTCCAATTTAGGTTGTGGTGTTAATCTTTAAGAACCATAAGTGAATTTTCTCGGAGATACAAGCAAAACTGGAACTGACGGCTTCCAACAAAGTATTTCGCCAAAAGTAATAAAAAAAAAAACAACCAATGTTATGTTTGAGTCCTTCTAAAATATTTTTATTGTAATAACCGACTCTATCGTTTGCGATGCATTTGTAAAGTATTTTTCCGCTTCCATGCAGCACGACGGGATCCGCCAATCGTTTGAGAATATCTATAACCCTTACCAATGCCACGAGAGCTTTTGCCGGCTGAAGTCAAGCCCCGAAGCTCTCGATGTTTATGTACATGCTTACAAAGCCAATTTATTTTGGGATCTCGTCTAATGGCGTTATGATGAATGTCCACTAATATAACTTCAAAATATTTATACGAGGCATCCTGAGCTACCCAGTAAGAGTTCAAGACTCTTAAGCCTCCAAGTCTCCGTCCAACGCGCTCCTGAAAAAAAAACACGGAAACATATTATATTTTTGGTCCTGCGTTACAATACTTGTACGATTATATTTATATTTTCTCAGACATCTAAGGAAGTTGAAAATAAATCATCAAGACTTATTTATGAAATTGGTTTTCATCATTTTTACCAAAGTATTTATTATTTTATTATTATTATTCATTAATCTTTGAAAATTTCGTGGACTTTTGACCTTTTGTGAATAATTTTTTTAAAATTATTCTGTGTTTTATTATTAGTGAACAAGATGGAAAGGCAACAACAATTACAAGCTACCATGATTACGTAATTTCGTCCTTGCTCAAGAGCACTTATCAAATGGCTTTGTGTTTAGAAATTTTTTATCACCTATTGTTGGTCATCGAACCAAGAACCAGGTTAGGTTAGGTTCAAGTGGCTGCCGCATAGGCACACCTAGGCCAGTTTTAAAAGGCCCGTTGTGATACCACCAACACTAGGAAAGTCAGTTCGGGACCCTGCCATATGGAAAATATCGGTATTTAGGTGTTCGTGCCTTCGCTTGAACCACAAGGAGATTACGCTTATGTGAACTCAGCCTTAGTTTGTTCTACATTGTTGTTTATCGCGCCATCTACCGGGAATTTCATTCCACAGAGGTCGCTCGGGTAGCAGCGCCTGGCTGTCATATTTGTCAGTACGCTTTTTATAACTCAGCAGACAACACGTGTAAAAATTTTGATGCGAGTAAGTCGCAGAAAATTCCTTACAGGATACTTTTTAATTCCGTTCGGCGCCCATGGCCCAACGACGAGACGCAGTTGCCTCCATAGGCACCGTCATATGCATGAAATAATGCCATAAATCGATTGGCTTAGCCTCAACCGCATGGCGGCTCGAAAGGTGCTGTGAATGTATGCATGTGTAATCACGATCAGCAAACTACGCAGCACCTTTATTTGCATGTTATTTTCCATTAACACATTATTCAACATTACTTGCAGGTATGGCGAGTCCAAATATAACAACTATGGGCGACTTGGCCCAAATTGTACCTGAAAATAATGAGGAAAAAGAAGCATTTATGTTAATTATACAATCGATTCAGGCAAACTACCCCTCAAATTGGGAGTCTTGGCAAGTAACAAACCATTCTATTGAGAGTTTGGTTGGCAAAGAAATATCACAAAGAGCTTACGGCAAATTCAGGTTCGGCATTCCATCCTCTGACTTGGTTCGTGCATTTTGTGGAAATGACTTAGACCTTTTTGAAAAGTCGTATAGGCAAATTTCGTCATTAATTTTATCATGGCCTTTAGGAAAGGCATTATTATATTCTCCTCATGCTATTATGGCAGAAATACACACATCTTCATATACCCCATTTATGAACACAATTTCCAACCTAAAAGCTCGAGGTAGATTAACCATAGCGGGTAACACACCCAGCCAGCCTGCTGGCAGTACACCGGCCTCGTTAGGCTCTAAGGCGTCTAATAAACACACCAGTCCAAATTCGAATAGGACATATAAACGTCACAGGGATAGTAGAGGCGATTCACCCACGCCTAAACGTCCACTCCTTGGTGATGATCATCTCATGGCGACGGTTCTCCAGAAACAAATGGAGATGTTTAACAAACTCTTGCAAGTGCAGGAAGAGCAAAACCAGAAAATTAGTAACCTTCAAAAAGAAAGGAATAGCTCCAAAGAGACACATTTAGATATTTCTGTTGACTCTACCCCAGGTAGTTCCCATGAAGAGAGCGTGACTGAAAGCCCCCAGCATTCAGTTGACATTTCTCATTACTCTCGCCACGGTCAAGATGAAGCATCACTGCGCACCGAAGACATCGAACAGGCTATTATTCAGGAGATCGCCGAAGCTGAAGAGCGCTTGAGGCGGATCCGAGCGGCTAAAGATAGTAGAGATTGTGCGGGTTTCAACTTCACACCAATCACGGTAGAGTCCGAAACAAAAATTTCTACCGCGGATCCGGTTTTAATTCAACAAGGTATTGATTGCCAACGGTTAGGTACTGATAACTGGAAGAATATTCGTTATTCGGAAGTACAAAAACAGTTTCAGGCCACATCAATGTTTTCAGCCCTGAAAGTTAACAACCAGTTTGCTTCCATCACACCTAACTGGACTTCAGTAGCAATATTAGAAAAATTTGATCTTGCCTTGGGAGCCATGACGAACGGACTTCTTCAGCAGAGGAAAATATTCGAGCAGCTATGTGACAAGCTACCGCGTGATTACAAACAAATCGTAGGGGAAGAGTTCTTAGCAAATGACTCAAAATTCCGCAAAAATTCAGACTCTCTTTTACAATATGTATGTGGTCGGAGGGCAGAAGTTATCCAGCAAAGACGAGACACGTACAGAGTAAAAAATAAGGCTTTGCACGCAATTATTCATAGCATTCCACCTTCCGACACACATTTGTTCATGGAGCCTGAGCTGTCTCAGGCGGTTAAGGACTTGGGAGGTATTTACAAATTTTTCCCCTTTAAGAAAACTTACCACCGTCCGCCGAAAACAAATCAAAAAATTGACTTTAAAGGAAAAAGGGTGGGAGTCAGTAAAGAGTACGACAGACACAACAAGCCATACTCCTCCACCTACAGGGGCGGCAACAGACGTCAGGCGTCAACAGACAAGCCAGTCAGACCTATTAGAGGCCAAAGTAAATGGAAAGGTGTCAAAAGAGAATGACCCGAAACCCTTCAGGGCGGGTCAGTTACAGCGTTTTGTGGGGAAATGGGTGTCAATAGGGGCACCTCAAACTGTTTTAAAAATCCTGTCGGGCTACAGAATACCATTTCGGGAAAACCCCATACTAGTAGATCTGTCAAGTCAGGCAAGAAAGTTCGAGTCCCGACCGTCAGACGGCATGGCAAGAGAGATTCAAAAGATGCTAGACTGCGGTGCTCTTCAGGAAAACCAGCACGACACAGGCTTCCTCTCAACAATGTTTTTAAGGGAAAAGTCAGACGGTACGAACAGGCCAATATTCAATCTAAAGAAGTTAAATCAGATCGTTCAAACTCCTGTTTTCAGACTTTTGAATCATTACCGTATTCCATCAGTCCCCGACGAAAAGGACCATATGACAAAGATAGACTTATCTCAGGCCTACTATCATGTCCCGATAGTACCAGCGCATTGGAGATTTCTGAGTCTATACTACGAGGGAAAGTTATACGAGATGACCTGTCTGCCATTCGGACTCGCAAGTGCCCCATCGGCTTTCGCAAAAATAACAAATTGGTTGAGTCACTGGTTCAGACAGGTAGCAGGCGTAAAAGTTGTGGTATACTTAGACGATTTCTTAATCGTACATCAGAACCCAAGCATCTTAAAAGAACAAACGATTTTTGTACTGCACAAACTTCGAGAACTAGGGTGGTTAGTGAACATGAAGAAGTCTGTAACAGAGCCGTCCCAATGTCTAGAATACCTCGGTATAATTTGGAACACCAGAAGCAATCGGAAAATGCTATCAAACAAAAAG
Source organism: Campiglossa producta (assembly GCA_964058755.1). Classification (NCBI taxonomy): domain Eukaryota; kingdom Metazoa; phylum Arthropoda; class Insecta; order Diptera; family Tephritidae; genus Campiglossa; species Campiglossa producta. The sequence continues at coordinate 108,618,519 of CAXKVI010000001.1, read as the reverse complement.
ACGAAGCAGCTGGTTTCATTATCACAAACTTTCATAAAAAAGGGGCGTTGGAACTGGCACGAAGCAAAAGTATTACTGGGGAAGTACAACTTTGCCTCATTCGTCATACCTCTGGGAAGACTATTCTGCCGAAGGTTGCAGATAGAGTCCAACAAACTACCCAAACTGAGACCACACAAACGTTTCCCGATATCCGAAGCGGTGGCTGCAGATATTCGTTGGTGGATGGGAAATGCGCACAAAAGTACACCCATCCATTATCCGAACCCGACAATGTTCGTCACAACCGACGCGGCAGATGCAGGGTGGGGTGCTATAGCAAACAACCAGAAATTCGGGGGTCACTGGTCCAAGGCGCAACTTCAATGGCATTGCAACCAAAAGGAACTTTGGACCATATACGAGACGCTGAAGTGTATTGGTCCAGAAATTCAAAACACGACAATAATATGGCAGACAGACAATCGGACAGCAGCGGCTTACATAACAAAGCAGGGGGGTACACGATCTATGAGACTTCTAGAAACTGCAAAGAACGTGCTCCAGTTATGCGATCAGTTCAATTGCAAACTCATCAGCCGCTACATACCGGGACCGTACAACGGTCTCGCAGACAGTCTATCGCGGAAGAAAAGTCTGCCGGAATGGCACCTGAAATCTCAGATAACGAATGAAATTTTTCGAAAATTCGGAACTCCAGATATAGACTTGTTCGCGTCAGCCCGCTCAGCTGTAGTACCAACGTATGTGAGCGAAGATGCCACCGACGTGATAAGCCAATTCACAGATGCCTTCAGCAGACCATGGCATTACGAACTAGGGTGGGTGTTTCCCCCACCTGCACTCATACCAAGGGTTCTCCAACATCTAGAGAAATCAACGGGGCTGTACCTACTAGTAATTCCGGAATGGCAGAGAGCATTCTGGATGATGGACGTAAAGAGGATCGCCACTCAACAACCTTGGAAAATCCCAGACTTGGCAGTAAACCTAGTAGATTTACAAACGAACCTGCCGCCTTCGGGAGTAGGGCAAATAAATTTGCAGGTATGGAAAATACGGGCTGGACCAAAAATATCTCTTCGTGGAACGACTCAGAAATAGAGTTATTACAAACCTCCTGGCGAAATTCTACTTTAAAAACATATAAACCAGCTTGGCAGAAGTGGTGCGACTGGGCTTCCCAAAACAATATACAAATTGATGATCCACAACCAACTGACTTAGCTCGTTTCTTGTGCTACTTGTACGAGGTAAAGAAACTAGGCACCAAAACGATTTTTCTTCATAAATCAGTCGTAACAACATTTGCCAACCCAGAACAGAGTTTACGCCTCAGTTCCCATCCGGTCGTTACTCATATGCTTAAGGCGATTGCTTCCAAGAAACCATTCGAGAAAAAGCCCCTCACTTGGAGAGTAGATGACTTACTAAAATTCATGGAATCTTATAGTTTTGACAACACAAGTTTCTTTGCAGTATCGCGTCATGCAAGTGCCTTGCTCTTGTTAGCTTCTGGAAGAAGGATTCACGACCTGACCCTTCTGAGTATCAATGCAAATTCATTTGAAGAAAAAGAGGGTGATCTTATCCTCTGGCCGAAATTTGGTTCGAAAACCGACAGCTCCTCGCACAGACAATCAGGATGGCATCTTAAGAATTGTCCGAGTAATAGGCATAACTTGGTCTACTGGGTATGGCAGGTGATTGCATTGTCAAGATCGCGACGAACTCCAGGTTTGGAAAGCTTGTTTATTACAACCAGAGGTAAGGCAAAAGAAGCTTCACGAGCGATAATAGCGGGTTGGATTAAGACACTATTTAAAGAAGCACAAATTGATTCATCTCCCGGAAGTATAAGGGCCGGTGTAGCAACGGACAACTGGCTTAATAATATGGACATAGACCAAATACTGACAAGAGGGAATTGGAGATCGAAGCTTACTGTTTTCAATCATTACTTCAAAGAGGTAAACGCAGCGATTTCACATGAACAAAGACGCAATCTTATCGAGACCTTTACACCAGCGGAAGAGGGATTAGTAACAGGGGTTCAATAATATTTAATATCTTTTTAGACAGAAGTCTGCAATTGTTTCAAAATTCACTTTATTATTTCTACTAAATTTTCGTACATTAAATATCAATTTTCCTAAGAGAAAGGTAAATGTATAAAACATAATGAGAGTTTTACAATGGTCACAGTACGCCGGGTACCAGCACCGGCAGAGATTAAACACGTCTCCTTGTGGTTCAAGCGAAGGCACGAACACCTAAATAGAACCGTTTTTCCCCCGAAGGGATAAAAACGGATATTTAGGTTTCTGCCGTAGCTTGAACCACACCTTAAGGCCTTGCCGGTGTGAGGTACTGACAAATATGACAGCCAGGCGCTGCTACCCGAGCGACCTCTGTGGAATGAAATTCCCGGTAGATGGCGCGATAAACAACAATGTAGAACAAACTAAGGCTGAGTTCACATAAGCGTAATCTCCTTGTGGTTCAAGCTACGGCAGAAACCTAAATATCCGTTTTTATCCCTTCGGGGGAAAAACGGTTCTATTATCGGGATTCTCCACATAGCAGAATCCCGGGACTGACGTTCCTAAACCGACACCGTTACTCTTCCTCGAACCATTTCGATGACTTGATGAAGGCCATCAGGTCCTTTGGGTCCAGCTCCGTGACCTGGCGTAGGCTAACCAGGAAGGGCACTCCCAAAAATCGTCGTGCCCTGCCTCGCAAGTTTGTCTGCCCTACAATTTCCCTCAATGTCCCTATGCCCCGGGACCCATGTGAGGTTCACGCGGTTCTGTTGGGCCATCTCTTGTAGAGATCGACGACAGCTGAGCGTCAGTTCAGAGTTGTACGAGTGAGAGCCAAGGGATTTGAAGGCCGCGAGAATAAAAATATCCTGTTCGATAGTGTGTTGGCCAATCCAAGCCGCGGCGTCCATGATTGCTGAAACTTCAGCCGGAAAGACACGGCAGTGATCAGGTAGTCTGAATGAGACCTCAAGGTTCAGATCCTTTGAATAAACCCCTTCTCCAACTCTGCCGTCTAACTTCGAGCCATCGGTATAAATGAAAGTGCCGGGACTCCGATCCGTGCTCTCCCATTCTTCCCTGCTGGGAATGTGTGATGTAGAGTATCATGGGGGGTCCTACCACATGCAGGGCATGTGTTTGAGATTGTGTCATTAAGTCTGGACAAGTAGGAGTTTAACCTTACACTATATCCAGACCTAAGCTGTGCCAGGGTAACTCTTGTCTCCCTTGGTAAGGTGCGTTCTTCTTCAGCAATATCCGGTGGAGGACTGTTCAGAACGGCGTTCACAGGTAGAGATCCGACAAAAGTATCTACCGACTCGGTGTGGATGTCGGTTAGAGCCCGCTTATGATTCTGCAGATCAAACGGCAAGGTAATATGATGCCGGATCTCATCATAATGTTTACGGAGATGTTTCCTTATGTCTCTCGGGGGCGGATCTATTTCCAAAAGATGACGGTTTGGATGTGCTGGCTTGTGGCAGTTCAGAAGGAATTGCTTGCTCAGCATTTCCGCATGCTCTTTTACATTGAGCAGTTTTTCCTCCTGATGGAGGTGAGACTCGGAAGACATGAGGAGACATCCCGTAGCAGTTCTGATGGCAGTATTTCGGCAGACTTGTAACTTCGTCCAGTTGGTGTTATGTACATTAGGCGACTATATGGGTGCAGCATAGTCAAAGACTGGTCGGCCAATGGCCTTATATGTAGTCAGCAACGTTTCTTTGTCTTTTCCCCAAGTACTGCCGGCAAGTGACTTGAGGATCTTGTTGCGACCACGTACCTTTGAGACCATTGCAGACACATGACCAGCAAATGAGAAAGTATTATCCAATGTCATCCCTAATAACTTTGGGTGGCTGACAGTTGGTAGCTTAGTGCCGTCAACGAAAATGTCTAATTCATTTCTCACCTGGTGCGTCCACGTCGTAAAAAGCGTCGCCGTTGATTTAGTCGGAGATATCGTCAGATCTCGCTCTGTGAAAAACCTGGAAAGGTCGCAGAGGTAACCGTTGATTTTATTACAGAGTTCATAGTATAGGGGCCCTTCCCCGTCGCCATTATTGTACAGTCGTCAGCATAAGAAACGACGGAGACACCCTCTGGTAGTGGGGGCATCTTCGATAGATAGAAATTAAACAGTGTCGGGGATAGGACACCACCCTGTGGCACCCCCTGTCTAATTCGTCTTGGTTTTGATGTTGCGTTTCTAAAGTTGACCGACGCCTGCCGCCCATTCAAGTAATTAGCGGTCCATCTCTTTAACCCATCAGGTATTTGTGTTTCTAATAGATCTTGTATGAGAGTGGCATGGTTGACTGTGTCAAAAGCTTTCGACAAGTCAAGTGCCACTAACACAGTCCTGTGATTTGGAGGTCCGTCAAGCTGCACCCCCCCCACGACGGATTTCAAATTTGAAAAGCTAGGAATTATGTGCTATTTATGTGCTAATTTGTTCCCAAAAAAAAAAATTTTGTGCTCAATTTTTAAGTACTTTTTTTAAAACCTCGAAAGTGGGGGGTGCAGCTTGACGTCAAGCTACACCCCCCCCCCCCCCCACAGAAGCGATGGGATTTAAGGTAAAATTTGTATGTGGGAATTATGTGCTATTTATGTGCTCCAGGATTAGCTGTTCGGGGTGCCGAAAAACAGAGGCTGTGGGCAAAGGGGGAGGGGGTCAAAATCCCCCATCACTGGATTTCCAATTGGATAGGCCAGGAATTACAGTGGTGGCCAAATCATATGCAACTTACACACTCTTTCAAACAAATTATATATAATTTTTCTCAAACTTTACAGAATGTTAATCAAAAGCACATTTTTTTTCGTTTTATTTACGCACTTTAATTTTATGGTGTTACCTATACAATATTCGTTCTTTTAAAAACATGTAAGTACTATTTTTTCTATTTTCCTAAAAATAGCATGGACAAAACAAATGCAACTCGGTATGATAGTTTAAGCAACACTATTGTAACGGTATTTTTTCGTCACTTTTTGTTTCGTTTTCGCTAAAAATAAGAATTTAAATTAGTTATGAAAGAATTTCAGTGGCTTTTGCAAGTAAATTGTTGTGTTAATTGAATAAAATAGTGTTTTCTTGATAATGGCTCAGGACAAATTTGGAATCGAACTTCGCAAGAAGATTATTGCAGATTTCCAGGAAGGAATGGCACAGAGAGCTATTGCTAATAAATATGCAGTGCACAAAAGTACAATTTCCCGAATTATCAAAAGGTTTAATACAACAAAAAAAGTTGCTGTTGTCCACCTAGGCGGTCGTAAACGTAAAACATGCCAGAGAACAGACAATTTAATAGTCCAGCTGGCAAAAAAGAATCCCGAAATTGTGCCACGACAAATAATAAGCGATTTGGATTTACAAATATCAGCAAGAACTGTGCGTAGACGCCTTTTGAAAGCTTCACTGCGAGGTTGTCGTCCTGCATACAAACCAATGATTTCTATGAAAAACAAAGCAAAGCGTTTGAAATTTGCTACAGATCATCTAAATTGGCCTACTAGTAAATGGAAAACAGTTCTTTTCAGTGATGAATCCAAATTTAACATTATAGGGAGCGATGGAATGTCATATGTAAGAAGACCGGTCAATAAACGATATGATCCTCGATATTGTAAGAAAACAGTCAAGCATGGTGGCGGCAATATAATGGTGTGGGGGTGCTTTTCTGCAAATGGAGTTGGACCCCTGCATAAAATTAATGGAATTATGAACCAGTACGACTACAAAGATATAATGGAAAATGTAATGCTGCCATATGCTGAGTGGGAAATGCCGCTGCATTGGGTCTTTCAACAAGATAACGATCCAAAGCACACAGCCAAGTACGTAAAGTCTTGGTTTACGGAAAATAAGGTAAATGTAATGGAATGGCCACCTCAGTCCCCGGACCTCAACCCGATTGAGAACTTGTGGGAACTGGTTAACAGGCGTATAGATCGGACTAGCGTTAAAAATGGAGATGAGCTTTTCAATAGACTGCAAGAGGCCTGGCAATCAATTCCGATGCAAACCATCGATAATTTAATTGCATCAATGCCGAGAAGGTGTGGCGCAGTAATAAAAAACAAGGGATTTGCAACAAAGTATTAGTTTTAAATTTTTTCATACTTAATTCCAAAAAGTTGCATATATTTTGTCAACAGACTTTTTAAAAAGCTAAGTAATTTATTGTTTTTTGTTACGTCATAATTGAATTTATTTAATTTCCAACAATGAAATAAAAGTGTTAATATCAAACTAAAATAAGTTTACTTTTTATGAGCGTTCTGTTAAGTTTATGGAAAAAAATATATAGTTTGTCTTAACGGGCGTGTTAGTTGCATATGATTTGGCCACCACTGTATGTGCTATTTATGTGCTCAACATTTCCAAAAAGATTTTTTGTGTTGCTCAATTTTTAAAGGTTTTTTTTTTAGCTTTAAAATTGGGTATTTCAAGTAAACGTCAAACTACACCCCCCCCCCCCAAAGAAGCGATGGGATTTAAGGTAAAATTTGTATGTGGGAATTATGTGCTATTTTGAGCACAAAAATTTTTTTTTTGGGAACAAATTAGCACATAAATAGCACATAATTCCCACATATAAATTTTACCTTAAATCCGATTGTTTCTGTGAAGTGGGGGGGGGGGGGGATTAACTTGACGTCAAGCTGCACTCCCCACTTTTGAGGTTTTAAAAAAAGTACTTAAAAATTGAGCACAAAAATTTTTTTTTTGGGAACAAATTAGCACATAATTCCCACATATAAATTTTACCTTAAATCCCATTGTTTCTGTGGGGGGGGGGGGGGGGGGGTGTAGCTTGACGTCAAGCTGCACCCCCCACTTTTGAGGTTTTAAAAAAAGTACTTAAAAATTGAGCACAAAAATTTTTTTTTGGGAACAAATTAGCACATAAATAGCACATAATTCCTGGTCTATCCAATTGGAAATCTGGCAATGGGGGGTTTTGACCCCTAACCCCTTTGCCCACAGCCTCTGTTTTTCGGCACCCCGAACAGCTAATCCTGGAGCACATAAATAGCACATAATTCCCACATACAAATTTTACCTTAAATCCCATCGCTTCTATGGGGGGGGGGGGGTGTAGTTTGACGTTTACTTGAAATACCCAATTTTAAAGCTAAAAAAAAAACACTTAAAAATTGAGCAACACAAAAAATCTGTTTGTAAATGTTGAGCACATAAATAGCACATAATTCCTGGCCTATCCAATTGGAAATCCAGTGATGGGGGATTTTGACCGCCTCCCCCTTTGCCCACAGCCTCTGTTTTTCGGCACCCCGAACAGCTAATCCTGGAGCACATAATTCCCACATACAAATTTTACCTTAAATCCCATCGCTTCTGTGGGGGGGGGTGTAGCTTGACGTCAAGCTGCACTCCCCACTTTTGAGGTTTTAAAAAAAGTACTTAAAAATTGAGCACAAAAATTTTTTTTTTGGGAACAAATTAGCACATAAATAGCACATAATTCCCACATACAAATTTTACCTTATATCCTATCGTTTCTGTGGGGGGGGTGTAGCTTGGCGTCAAGCTGCACCCCCCCACTTTTGAGGTTTTAAAAAAAGTACTTAAAAATTGAGCACAACAATTTTTTTTTTGGGAACAAATTAGCACATAAATAGCACATAATTCCCACATATAAATTTTACCTTAAATCCGATTGTTTCTGGGGGGGGGGGGGGGGGTAGTGTAGCTTGACGTCAAGCTGCACTCCCAACTTTTGAGGTTTTAAAAAAAGTACTTAAAAATTGAGCACAAATTTTTTTTTTGGGAACAAATTAGCACATAATTCCCACATATAAATTTTACCTTAAATCCCATTGTTTCTGTGGGGGGGGGGGGGGGGGGTGTAGCTTGACGTCAAGCTGCACCCCCCCAATTTTGAGGTTTTAAAAAAAGTACTTAAAAGTTGAGCACAAAAATTTTTTTTTGGGAACAAATTAGCACATAAATAGCACATAATTCCCACATATAAATTTTACCTTAAATCCCATTGTTTCTGTGGGGGGGGGGGGGGGGGTGTAGACGTCAAGCTGCACCCCCCACTTTTGAGGTTTTAAAAAAAGTACTTAAAAATTGAGCACAAAAATTTTTTTTTTTGGGAACAAATTAGCCCATAAATAGCAGATAATTCCTGGTCTATCCAATTGGAAATCTGGCAATGGGGGGTTTTGACCCCTACCCCCTTTGCCCACAGCCTCTGTTTTTCGGCACCCCGAACAGCTTATCCTGGAGCACATAAATAGCACATAATTCCCACATACAAATTTTACCTTAAATCCCATCGCTTCTGTGGGGGGGGTGTAGCTTGACGTCAAGCTGCACCCCCCACTTTTGAGGTTTTAAAAAAAGTACTTAAAAATTGAGCACAAATTTTTTTTTTTTGGGAACAAATTAGCACATAAATAGCACATAATTCCTAGCTTTTCAAATTTGAAATCCGTCGTGGGGGGGGGGGGGGGGGGGTGCAGCTTGACGGACCTGTGATTTGGTTGGTTTTGATTTAGACCAAAATCAAAACCTGGAGGTTTTGATTTAGACCAAAATCAAAACCTGGAGTGCTTCATTGCGCGTTGTTCTTAACACACCGCTTATACAGATCATGCAAGATCTGTGCACTTTACCTAACAGATTAAGGTTTGTTGCCTTGCTCAGCGCAGGCCACCATACCACAACTCCATAGAGCATGATTGGTCGAATGATTGCAGTGTAGATCCATTTGGGGCTGAGCCCCCATTTTTTTACAATGGCTCCTTTGCACGTGTAGAGTGCAATACACGCTTTCTTCTGGCGCTGAAGAACATTCTCCTTCCTTAGTTTCCTATCCAGAACTGTGCCTAAGAACTTGGCTTTGTCAGCCAAGTTCAGGCGCACGTCATTCAGTTTTGGTGGTATTAACGGTGGTATCTTATAGCGGTTGGTGAAAAGGACCAGTTCTACTTTTCCCGGGTTGATGCTCAGTCCGCAGCGCGGAAACCTCTCGCAGTGCTACTTGCATATGCCACTACCTTCCCGCCCCCCAGCTTGTGTCTCGCAGCAGCGAGTTGACAGTGAGGTTCCATAGAAGCGGGGAGAGAACACCACCCTGAGGCGTGATAAGTCAACCAAGCCCAGTGATGAAACTATTCGTCTACCACTTAGTAGTTGATCAATAAGTCCAATAAGAGACCTGCTTATGCCCAGACTTGTTAAAGCGGTGTTTTTAGCATCAGGGCTTATGTTGTTGAAGACTCATATCAATATCTAAAAAGGCCACGAGACAGTGCTCCTTTTCATACAGCGATTTTTCAATAACAGAAACTAGGCTGTGAAGCGCAGTTTCTGTAGATTTCCCTTTGGTGTATGCATGCTGATAGCTAGAGATAAGGTTGCTATCAATAGTAGTGGAGAGGTAGTCATTTATTATCCTCTCGAAGGTTTTGAGCACAGAGGACAAGAGACTGATCGGCCTGTAGTCCTTGGGCTCGTAATGAGACGCCTTTCCCGCCTTACGAATAAACACTACCGTGGCACTTCTCCAGGAGCACCGAATGTAGCTAAGAGCCAGGCAAGCTGTATAGAGAAATACCAGCCATTTGGCTGATGTCTCCAACGTGTTTATGAGTTGTGCGGGAATAATTCCGCCTGGCCCGACAGCCTTGAACGGTTCGAAGCTTTTAACCGCCCACCTAACCTTTCCTCCGTGATGGGTAAGTATTCAGCCAGGTTTGTTGTAGGTGCTAAGGGTTCCTCATGCAAGTTCCCTGGGAAGTGCGTATTCAAGAGCAGCTCTAGGGTTTCCCCCTCCGTGCTGGTCCAGGATCCGTCAGGTTTGCGCAAATAGCTTGTGGCTGTTTGAGTTTTTGAGAGCACTCGTCTAAGTCTCCACGATAGACTCTTCGCCTGCCTCCCCTACTGATGAGGGGACTTGTGGGGGCAGTTCTGGCAGGTCCCTAGCTAATATTTCATTGTGTACCTGCCAGTTAGTGTTACGTGGGTTGCGTTTCATAACTGGCTGCTCAACAGAAAAATCTAGAACTAGTTCTTTGTACTTGTGGTCGGAGAATGAATGTTCATCAAGAACACGCCATTTTCTGACCCACTCATAAGCGCCTTCACTACAAATAGTGAGATCTCTGACCTCCCTACGGGTTTTAGTGATGAAAGTAGGCTCGCAACCACACCGGCTCCTGCTTAAAAGCGGCGAGGCGGGCAAAGTACCCCGGAGGACACACCCCAATCTAAAAGGCACATGGCACAACCAACCGCACATCCATCAACCAACGTGGCAAATGTGGCATGCTGCTCAGGGGTCGTGTACCGAGACAGCAGAGCTATTCGAAAGCCGCCAGAGGCTTAAGAGTAGCGGTGCTGTCGAGGAACTACGTAGCGGGGGCCCTGAGCCCGGAGGAGCTCACCAGGCTGCAAAATGTCATCATGGAGGAGATAGTGCGGGCGACACAGGAAGGGATGAGTAGCCCAGTCTCCTTCTTGGGGGTGGGTACTTCAGGCCAGGAGTTCTGTTGATAGACTGTTAAGACGAGAACGCCGCGTTATGGCTAGCCAGAACAATCCCTAACCTGCGGGGTTGGACAGGACCGCCCCTGGACACTAGGCGCGGGGATGAAATACCGCCGACTCACACTGTCACGATGTACTTCCCGAGGAGTGTGAAGTGGACAACTAAGTTCGTTCTATACCTCCTTAGAGGCCAGAACGCCGGGTTAAACACCGATCTGTGGCGGGTTTTCAGCACAACCGTCGAGAATGGAGGGTAAGGCTGAACATGGCAATTGACGAAGCATCTTTCTCCGCCATCAGGGAGAGAGAGTTTCGTCTGTTCTACAGGTTCAGCATTATACCCGTAAAACCCTGGAAGCAGAGAGCTCCAGGTGCCACCTAACCCCTGCGGGTTAGGGGTTTAGAATATGCCCGAGGTAGGCATACCGGTCGTAAGAGGCGACTAATATGCACATAGGTAGTTGACGTGCTACTCGATGGTTGATCTACGGATATGATGCCTCTCACCTCTCATTACCCATCTTCTCCTTCCTCATGGGAGTACCGCAGTGTACCGGGGTCATATCCGGCCAAGGACTGTCAACTTCGGCATCACTCCCCAAAACCTTCGAGGAGTGTTTTGTTGTTAACAACAACAACAACAACAACAACAACAACAACAGGTGCCACCGAGGCCGCGATTAGGGATATCGAGGAAGGAAACGGTACAAGAGGTGGGGAGGCACCCGAACCGTCAGGTAATGCAATTCCCGCACAGGCCACCGTCGGTTCAAACACCGCTACCGAATCGGCCAATGCGGGCCAAGATACGCAGGACCTGCTGGACGGTATTGAGGGCATGGAGCTGGGGAATGGAAAGGGCGAGGACTTTCGGCTGTCTGATGAAGACGAGCCGATGGCCAAGAAGCCATGATGGGCCCAAACACCACAAAAGTAGCCCAAATTAACCTCCACCACGCCAAGGCGGCCCCGACGGCCTTTCGCAAGAGAGGCCCAGAGCTTGCATAATGCTCAAGAATAATATTAACTATTTCTGCATTACAGAGTTCATGAGTAGGGATCTAGTGGCACTGCAGGCAACGCCTGAAACGGGTGAAAATTCTGTACACGTGGTCTATGCCACGGCCTACTTCGCGGGAGACGGCGACATCCCGCCAGCGAATGTGGAATGTGGTCGAGTACTGCAGGAGGGCGCAACTTCCGCTGGTCATCGGCTGCGATGCTAACGCCCACAACGAAGTCTGGGGAAGTACCGACACAAACCAAAGGGGTGAGTACCTTTTAGAGTTTATTATTAGTAAGGACCTCAGTATATTTAACGTGGGAAACACACCAACATTTGTAACGAGGGCACGAGTGGAGGTGCTAGATATTACGCTAGGTAACAATCTGTCTGATGATATGATCACGAGATGGAGGGTTTCGACAGAACCCTACCTCTCGGATCATCGCGGCCTTTCGCAAGAGAGCCCAGAGCTTGCATAATGCTCCAAGAATAATATTAACTATTTCTGCATTACAGAGTTCATGAGTAGGGATCTAGTGGCACTGCAGGCAACGCTTGAAACGGGTGAAAATTCTGTACACGTAGTCTATGCCGCGGGCTACTTCGCGGGAGACGGCGACATCCCGCCAGCGAATGTGGAGAGATTGGTCGAGTACTGCAGGCGGGCGCAACTTCCGCTGGTCATCGGCTGCGATGCTAACGCCCACAACGAAGTCTGGGGAAGTACCGACACAAACCAAAGGGGTGAGTACCTTTCGCAAGAGAGGCCCAGAGCTTGCATAATGTTCAAGAATAATATTAACTATTTCTGCATTAGAGTTCATGAGTAGGGATCTAGTGGCACCGCAAGCAACGCTTGAAACGGATGAAAATTCTGTACACGTTGTCTTTGCCGCGGCCTACTTCGCGGGAGACGGCGACATCCCGCCAGCGAATGTTGAGAGATGGGTCGAGTACTGCAGGAGGGTGCAACTTCCGCTCGTCATAAGAGTGCGATGCTAACGCCCACAGCGAAGTCTGGGGAAGTACCGACTCAAACCAAAGGGGTGAGTACCTTTTAGAGTTTATTATTAATAAGGACCTCAGTATATTTAACGTGGGTAACACACCAACATTTGTAACGAGGGCACGAGTGAAGGTGCTAGTTATTACCCTAGGTAACAATCTGTCTGATGATATGATCACGAGATGGAGGGTTTCGACGGAACCCTACCTCTCTGATCATCGCGTCATACAGTTTACCGTAGAGGCTAAAGTAGCACCAGGAGCACCCAGTAGAAATTCAAGGAAAACCGACTGGGGAGTATTTAGACATGTTATTGAGGAAAACCTCCCTAGTATGGGTGGGAGAAACAGGGGAACAAGTGGTTTGGAGCTGGAGGACATAACCTCAACAACATAATGCTTGAAGCCTTCAACTCCAGCTGTCCGGAATCCAGGGGTTCTAAATCCAAAACCCCGTGGTGGTCGAAAAGCTCTCGGATCTGCGGAGCAAAGTGCGCAAACTTTTCAATAGGGCTAGGCGCACCGGCCACTGGGAGGAGTACAAAACCCTTTTAACAGAGTATAACAAAGAAATAAGGAGGTCCAAGGGAAAGTTTCAGGACCTTCTGTGAGAAAATAGCATCCACACCAGAGGCCGCTAGGCTTCCCAAGCCATGGCCAAGGAGCAATGAGACACCAGGATGGCGTTAAGGCTCCCTAACGGAGAGTTTACGCGCACTGAGGAAGAAAGAGCAAAGGCCCTGCTGGCTGCTCACTTTCCGGAATCATCCACGAACCTGGAGGAGACGCAGTCACATTGAACAAGACTGCGGGACTGGCACCTGTCGAGGACTCTATTCCCTCAGAAAGCAGTCAAGTGGGCCATAACGTCCTTTGAAAGCTACAAATCAAATGGGGTCGATGGTATCTATCCGGCATTTCTGCAGCAGGGGGAAAGTCTCATCCCATACCTGTCCGGCATTATGAGAGCCAGCCTAGCGCTAGCCTACATACCGACAATATAGAGACGAGCCAGAGTTGTTTTTATACCAAAGGTGGGGAAAAAGAATCTTTCAGTAGCGAAGTCCTTCAGACCCATAAGTTTAACCTCCTTTGTCCTCAAGACAATGGAGAAAATTGTAGATCATGAGATCAGATCGAACGCTCTGAGGCTCAAGCCTCTACACGTAGGTCAGCACGCATACAGGGCAGGCAGATCAACTGATACAGCCTTGTACCAGCTGACCACGGAGATCACAAGTGCGTTCGATTGCGGAGAAATAGTGGTATGCGCCTTCTTAGACATAGAGGGAGCCTTCGACAACACCTCACACGGTAGCGTAAGTCGAGCGTTAGAAATAAAAGGTGTTCAGGGACCTATCGTACGGTGGATAAGCGTCCTGCTCAGAACAAGATTGGCGGAAACCAATGTGGGAAACCGCACGGTTCAAATAAGAACCACGAGGGGGTGTCCACAAGGAGGAGTCCTATAACCTCTCCTGTGGAGTGTAGTGGTAGACGAACTATTTAATAAATTTGAGGGTACTCTCTGCGAAATAATCGAGAGAGCATTGAGACTAACGAAGGAATGGTGCGTTGGAGTTGGCCTTAACAAACAAAACAGCTATAAAGCCCTTCACAAAAAGACGATCCCTACGGGGATGAGAGCTATTACGTTAGGTGGGGAACACCTGGAGGCCGTTTCTGAAGTAAAATACTTGGGGGTCACATTTGACTCTAAGCTACTATGTAGGAAACATGTTGATAACACAACATCGAAGGCCACCAGGGCTATCATGGTGTGCAGAAGGATCGCACGCAAGTCCTGGGGATGTAGCCCAAAGATGCTGATGTGGATGTACCATGATAACTTATGGAGCGGTGGCATGGGCATCAAGGTCAGCCCTAAGCACGGTACGTAAATCACTCACCAAAATCCAGCGCCTTGCTTGCGTGGGTAGAACGGGAGCCATGCGCACATGCCCTACTGAGTCAATAGAAGTGCTGCTTGATCTGAGCCCCTTGCACATAGTAATCCAACAGGCAGCCAAACGAACCATGCTGAACATAGCAAGGGAGGGTATTGGCAGAGGAAAAGTCATCTCGTCCACTGGGGCAGAAAAACTGAAAAACCAGTTTCCGATCTGCCCACTTCCAAGGGATGACATCGTTAAAAACATACGATTTGAGAAAAGATTCAGGATTGAACTTTGTGACAAGACCACCTGGGATGCTTCGAGCATAGAAAGATTCCACCGGGTCAAAAACCCCGAAGGGATCGGAGCGGGCATAACGGGCCCCCGGACCAACGTGTCCATACCCCTGGGAGAATATCCGAACATATTCCAGGCGGAAGTGGCCGCAATAAACATGTGTGCGATGATAAATCTGCAATTCGGCTACTTCAATGAGAACATAACAATATTAAGCAATAGTCAAGCGGCACTTAAAGCCATTTCATCGTGCGTAGAGTGCGTTGACAGATTGAACACCCTGGCAATGCGGAACAGTGTCCGACTAGCCTGGGTTCCGGGCCACGCCGGGGTGGATGGCAACGAAAGAGCCGATCGGCTAGCCAGAGAAGCAGCAGCTACCAAACCTACGGGCCAGAAACCGTTTATAGCCATCCGACCACATACCATAAAGGAGAGGCTTAGAAAAGAAGAGAAGGCAATGATGGGAGGTTACAACACCAGGCGGGTTGAAAGTGTAATGGGTCTGTCTAAGAACAATATTAGGATTATAGCAGGAGTTCTCACAGGGCATTGTGGGCTAAAGGCCCACATGCATATATTGGGAATTGCATCCAGCAGCCTGTGCCGCTTCTGTGATAATGAGGATGAAACAGCGGAGCACATACTATGTAAGTGTGACGCTATCTCTAGACGAAGTCTGAAGTTTTTCAGATCTACGACTCTAGAGTGTAATCACATACATCAACTAAAGCCGAACATGATTCTGGATTTCCTGAAAGCGGTCGGCTTAGAAGATGTGCTATGAGAATATGGGGGTACAATAGATCTTCTAATCTAATCTTGGCTTGCGTCATAATGACGCTTAACCGCCTGGGCGATTTTGGCCGTTTCGTATCAAAGCATGCCAGTCATTCCTTTTTAGCGATAACTGACGCCAATTGGAAACCCCAAGGGAGTACAAGTCATCATCCACCTGTTGTTTCCATCTCAGTCGAGGCCTCCCCCTTCCTCTGCTGCCGAATTCGGGTGTCGATAGTAAAACTTACTGTGCTGGAGCTTCTTTTTCCATTCGCATAACATGACCCAGCCAGCGGAGCCTTTGGGCTTTAATCCGCTGAACTATGGTCAGGTCTGCGTAAAGCTCGTACAGCTCATCGTTAAATTTCCTTCGATACTCGCCGTTGGCATCACGGGAAGGACCATAAATCTTCCGGAGAACTTTTCTCTCAAATACTCCAAGGGCCATCTCATCTTCTCTGGATACTGTCCATGATTCCGAGCCGTACATCAGGACTGGTATGATGAGAGACTTATAGAGCGTGATCTTTGTTCTTCGAGAGAGGACTTTACTTCTCAATTGCCTACTCAGTCCAAAGTAGCACTTGTTGGCAAGAGTGATTCTCCGTTGGATTTCTAGGCTGATATTATTTCGGTGTTAATGCTGGTTCCCAAATAGACGAAATCTCTCACCGTTTCAAACTTGTAGCCATCAACGGTCACTTGGCTGCCAAGGCGCAGGTGCGCCGATTCTTTCTTTGATGACAGTAGGTACTTCGTCTTGTCCTCGTTCACCGCAAGACCCACTTTTTTCGCTTCTTTATCCAGCCCAGAGAAGGCAGCGCTTACGGCGCGGTTGTTAAGGCCAATGATATCAATATCATCGGCATACGCCAGCATTTGCACGCTCTTGTAGAAGATTGTTCCATTGCGGTTCAGCTCTGCTGCTCGAATTATCTTCTCCAGCATCAGATTGAAGAAATCGCACGAAAGGGAGTCGCCCTGTCCGAAGCCCCGTTTGGTTTCAAATGGCTCAGAGAGGTCCTTCCCGATTCTGACGAAGCTGCTGGTATTGCTCAGCGTCATTTGGCAAAGCCGTATAAGCTTTGCAGGGAAGTCAAACTCAGACATGGCGGTATACAGGGAACTCCTTTTTGCGCTGTCAAAAGCGGCTTTAAAACCGACAAAGAGGTGGTGTGAATCGATTCTTTTATCATGGGTCTTCTCCAGGATTTGGCGTATCGTGAAAATCTGGTCGATGGTAGACTTACCAGGTCTAAAGCCCCACTGATAAGGTCCAATCAGTTTGTCCACGATGGGCTTCAGTCTTTCACACAATACGCTAGAAAGAACCTTATATGCGATATTAAGAAGACTGATTCCGCCGTAGTTGGTGGGGTTAGCGGGATCGCCTTTCTTTTGGATTGGGCATAGCACACTTAAATTCCAATCTGGAGGCATGCACTCGTCTGACCATATTCTGCATAAGAGGTGATGCATGCTTTTTACCAGCTCTTCGCCTCCGTGTTTGAACAGCTCGGCGGGTAGTCCGTCTTTTCCAGGCGCTTTTTTGTTTTTGAGCCGGGATATAGCTATCCTCACTTCTTCATAGTCAGGTGGTGGGACGACCTTTCCATCGTCAGGGATTGGGGTATCGGGTTCAACGTCTCCCTCGCAGTTTAGCAGTGAGGAGAAGTGCTCCCTCCATAATTTAAGTACACTCTGTACGTCGGTTACCAGGTCGCCATTATTGTCCTTACAGGAACTTGCCCCGGTCTTTAAACCTTCCGTCATCTGCCGGATCTTTTCATAGAATTTTCGGGCATCGTTCCTGTCAGCCAGCGTCTCAAGCTCCTCACACTCACGCCTTTCGGCCTCACGTTTCTTTTTTCTGAAAAGGCGTCTCTCTTCCTTCTTCGCCTCACGATAGCGTTGCCATACACTGCGGGTTGCGCCCGTTCGCAACGTCTCCCTGTATGCAGCGTCCTTTTTGTCCGAGGCTGTGGTGCATTCCTCATCGTACCAGTTGTTCTTGCGGGCTCGCCGAAACCCTATAGTGGCTTCAGCGGCGGTACGTAATGAGTGAGAGATATGCTTCCATTGCTCGGTTACATCGTTAGGTCGAGGATTGCTCTCCTATAGCAGGTGTGAGAGTCGAGTGGAGAAATTATTAGCTGTCTGTGTCACGCGCAGCTTCTCGACGTCAAACTTTCCTTCCGTTACTGTGCGTACTTTCTTCGCTGCACAATAGATCTTATTTAATATTATTATTAGTATTCTTATGGATTGAGCAGAGAACACTCAGATTCCATTCTTCAAGCATGCATTCATCCGACCATATTCTGCACAAGAGCTGGTGCATGCACCTTACCAGCTCCTCGCCGCTTTATTGTTTTTTAGCCGTGATATAGCTATTCGCACCTCGTTATAGTCGGGTTGTGGAACTTCCGATTCCATCGTCTTCGATTGTGGGGTCGGGTTCGTCCTCTTCTCTGGATTGTTGCTCTGTTCCTCCGTTCAGAAGGGCAGAGAAGTGATCCACCCATAACCTTAGTACTCCCTGAGCATCTGCCACCAGGTCGCCGTTGTCATTTTTACAGCAGTTTGCCCCAGGTTTAAAACCTTCCGTCATTCGGGTTTTTTGATAAAATTTCCGGACGTTGCTTCTTCTGGCTAGCATTGCAAGCTCTTCGATTTCACGCTTTTCCGCTTCCCTTTTCTTCGCCCGGAAAAGTCGTCTCGCCTACCTCTTCATCTCACTTTAGTGTTCACACACGCTCCTCGTTACATTCGCTTTTAACGTCGCCCTATAGGCGTCGTCCTTTCTTTTGACTACGTCTTTGCACACTCTCATGGTGAACAGACGCTGCGCAAAAGACCTCGGTGAGCCCTTAAACCAAGTATGTCAGAGTGGCCCCACCGGGGCTCCCTCTCTTTCTGCCGCGAGCCTAGATAGCTCACGTTGTCCAGAGTGCGGATCTATGTCCAAAAGATGACGGTTTGGATGTGCTGGCTTGTGGCAGTTCAGAGCACATTGAGCAGTTTTGCCTCCTGATGGAAGACATGAGGAGACATCCCGTAGCAGTTCTAATGGCAGTATTTTGGCAGACTTGCAACTTCGTCCAGTTGGTGTTATGTACATTAGGCGACCATATGGGTGCAGCATAGTCAAAGACTGGTCGGCCAATGGCCTTATTTGTAGTCAGCAACGTTTCTTTGTCTTTTCCCCCAAGTACTGCCGGCAAGTGACTTGAGGATCTTGTTGCGACCACGTACCTTTGAGACCATTGCAGACACATGACCAGCAAATGAGAAAGTATTATCCAGTGTCACCCCTAATAACTTTGGGTGGCTGACAGTTGGTAGCTTAGTTCCACAACGAAAAATTCTAATTCATTTCTCACCTGGTGCGTCCATGTCGTGTAAAGCGTCGCCGTTGATTTAGTCGGAGATATCGTCAGATCTCGCTCAGTGAAAAGCCTGGAAAGGTCGCAGAGGTAACCATTGATTTTCGCACAGAGTTCATCAGTATAGGGGCCCTTCCCCGTCGCCATTATTGTACAGTCGTCGGCATATGAAACGACGGTGGCGCCCTCTGGTGGTGGGGGCATCTTCGATAGATAGAAGTTAAACAGTGTCGGGGATAGGACACCACCCTGTGGCACCCCCCGTCTAATACGTCTAGGTTTTGATGTTGCGTTTCTAAAGTTAACCGACGCCTGCCGTCCATTCAAATAATTAGCGGTCCATCTCTTTAACCCATCAGGTATCTGTGTTTCGAAGAGATCTTGTATGAGAGTGGCATGGTTGACTGTGTCAAAAGCTTTCGACAGGTCAAGTGCCACTAACACAGTCCTGTGATTTGGTTGGTTTTGATTTAGGCCGCTATTTATTTGCGTTGTAATGGCATTGAGTGCGGTGGTGGTGCTGTGCAGCTTACGGAAGCCACAGAAGGAGTTCGCACATTCCCTAGTCCTTCTTCACCCTGTCACCGAAAGTAATATCTACTTTATCCTTGTGTTGCGTTGGATTAGATAGAGCTTTGACCGTAGTCCATAATTTGCCAACACCATCAGAGAGGTTGCATTGCTCTAGGTGTTGTTTCCATTTGGCCAGTTTATGTTTATCGACCAACCTACGAACTTCCGCGTTGAGATCCCTTATGCGGGGGTCTGCGGGATTGAGACTTCGCACTTCATCTCTTTCTCTAGCCATGGCCACAGCCTCCGCGGGAAATTTGGTCTTATTTGGGATATTCGACCCGCAGGAATGAAGCGTTTAGAGGCCAAGTCAATCATGTTGCGGAAGTCTCGTTCGCCTTTGCGTACGTCCGTAGGAATGGATAGAGCAGCCAAGGATTCGTCTGTATATGTCCCAGTCCGCCTTGGTAAAGTTAATATATGTATGTACCAGATTCAAAAAGAAATGTCGACTAGGTCTTACCCCCTAAAAAGTTAGGTATTGATGAGAAAATAAGACTTGCAAGAAATTAGCGCTCTAACTTAACCCTTAGGGGTGGCGGAAAAATGTTTTTTTTTTTTTCAAAGTGAATTTTCTTTCAATTTTTGAAACTTTTTTGAAAATATTTTTACATACTCTTAAAGTTGAAGCTTTGAAGCTTCCAAAATGGTAAGCCATGTGCAATTATCTTAACTACTAAGATAATTACAGCCATTTGAAAATGGCTGAGTTTTGTACTATAGCACACACATACACAGTAACACGTATAAAATTTAGTAAACTTTAAGAGGCTGTAATTATTTTAATACATATAGTTAAGATATTCGCACATGGCTTACCATTTTAAAAGCTTCAAAGCTTCAACTTTAAGAGTATGTAAAAATATTTTCAAAAAAGTTTCAAAAATGGAAAGAAATTTCACTTTGAACAAAATACCATTTTTCCCCATACAAGATGTATGGGAAAGGGCGGAAAAATAGCCACCCCTAAGGGTTAAGTTAGAGCGCTAATTTTTTGCAAGGCTATTTTCTCGTCAATACCTAAAGTTTCAGGGGGTAAGACCGAAAAAATAACCAAATTTTTTTTATTTGAATCACCCTAATGTACCATGCTCAGCTGTAATAAAGTCCGTCGGTCGTTCGATGGTAATGACTATTGGGAGATGGTCAGACGCCAACGTGAGTATGGGTCGCCAATTTGTGTTGTTCAATAGTCCCGCACTTACGATAGAAATATCTGGCGAACTATAGCAATTACCCGATACTCTCGTTGGGGCGTCTCCGTTCAATGTATAGAAAGCCGTATCATCTATTTGTTCTGCAAGTACATGCCCCCTTTTGTCTGCTGGCAGGTTTGAGTGCCACATGTCGTGGTGCGCATTGAAGTCGTCCAGGATCACGCGGTTATCACCTCGTAGTAGCAAGCTAATGTCGGGGTGATAACCGGTGGAGCAACTTGAGACAGGTCGACATCTCCTGTACGGTTGGTAATACCTTGGCTTTCTAAGATATCACCCCTTCCTTCGATGTCGGTATCAAATAGATGATACTGTACAGAGTTGTGCGTTATGAACGCTAGACCACCTCCCAGACCTCCTGTTGCTCTATGACGGAATTTCCGGTGGATGTTATATTCGCCATAGGTAATGAGATCCGCCTGCGGGTTAGGGGTTTAGAATATGCCCGAGGTAGGCATACCGGTCGTAAGAGGCGACTAATATGCACATAGGTAATTGACGTGCTACTCGATGGTTGATCTACGGATATGATGCCTCTCACCTCTCATTACCCATCTTCTCCTTCCTCATGGATGGAGGGATGCCATGACCTAGAAGGTTCCACTGGTCATACCAAATCGCTACCACGACAGACGGGCAGTACCGCAAGGGAGTACCGCAGCGTACCGGGGTCATATCCGGCCAAGGACTGTCAACTTCGGCATCACTCCCCAAAACCTTCGGGGAGTGTTTTGTTGTTAACAACAACAACAACAACAACAACAGATCCGCCATAGGTAATGAGGTCCGACCTAGGACTGAGTTTGTTTTCTTGGACTGCGGCAAGTTTTATGTCATATTGCGTCATCAAATTAGTTATCTCTGCGATCTTACCAGTTATTCCGTTACAGTTGTGCAGTAAGATTTGGAAGTGCGCCGGTGGGGTCTATGTCGAGTTAACCATAGGCGTGAGAGGCGGATGTGTTCGCCCAGGTGTAGGTAGGCTAAGACCAAGGCTGTGCCTCAGCCTAGTTAGCTGTGAACCTGTTGTAACCGGGTTGGCTGGCGTCGTAGGTTGGAGCGTGTTACAGCATGGTGCGATGAACGCATCCGTTTCACGGTATTTGTACTTGTACATTACCCTTCGTACCGAAACGACCCCCTCACCTATTATCATCCCCGGAACAGTCCCTTGCAGCACGGCTGCTCCTTATTCTCTTGATCCGGGCTGGCATTAAGCCAAATCCTGGCCCAAGAGAATGGTTCTGCTGCGTTTGCCGGAAGAAAATATACACAGGACGATCGCACTCAGTACAGTGTGCATCATGCAAAGGTTGGTTGCATAAATCTAGTTGCTCCGGACTAGATCCTAAAACACACCGGCCCACTAGTTTCTACAAAAGTTTTGTGGCGCCCTGCTGTTCACGTCCTAGGACGTCCCGAGGCAAGCGACGTTCAAATGTTGCATTATCGCCTTCTATAAATCAAGTCTCCACGACCTGCAATACTTATGTTGTGATTAAATATTATTTTTTATAAAAAAATATCTTTTATTTACAACAAATTATTTGAATGAAAAAAAAAATAAAAAAATATCTCTTATTTACAACAAATTATTTGAATGAAAAAATGTTTTTTTTAGGAATGACATTAAAATATTTTACCAAGTATTCTTAGATAAAAAATATTTAAAATAAATGTTATAACACATAACAAGTAGAGAAACATAATAAGTGGAGATATATTGCCCAGCAGAATATGTGTGTTCCCGGCTGTAGCTCGCTTCTTAGTGCGTCAACATCACAAGCATCCACTCATGGCTACTTTCTTCGTAGCACATCAGTTGATGCTTTTAGCACTACCGAGTTTCAGCCCCCGTCTCTGAACCCCTTACTAACTTCTTCCGGCACTAGCACGAATGCGAGTCAAGTCCATAAACTTCTGGTCCCTCACTCTTCGTGCACTGTATGTCGGCATAGGATATATGCGTCTGTGGCATCGGTCAAGTGCAACTCCTGCCTAGGCCTGTGTCACCTACGCATATGTTCTGGGCTCGCAAACAGAAATCTCTGGACTGATGTGTTCGTCGCGCCTTGCTGTCGAGCTGTGCAGCCCTCAACGCCGACGGATGTACACTCATCTAATAATGAACGAAATCCGCCTGCTTCAGGACTGCAACGGAGATCAATATCGCGACCTAGCCTACCACCATCTAGGCGTACACATCAGTATTTAACTCCCAGAGTGGCCATTGCCTCTCCTTCGCAATTTAAACTTGCCCCCACTCGAACCTCCGAGCGAGAGGAGGCTACCACGGGATGACCGTACGGACGGCGGAGGTGGTCTCGCGTTCCTTGTTCACCATACGGTGCAGTATAGGGAATTTGATATCAACACTGACCAAAGAGACTTACCCTTAGAGTGTCAGGTTATAGTTATACAAGCTGGTGGTGTTGATCTCGAGCTAATCAATATATACATTCGTTATATACAAACGTTTCGCGTTTTGCCGGTTCTGCGAGAACGGTATTTGTACCTGTACAATACCCTTCGTACCGAAACGACCCGGGTTTTTTTTTTTTTATAATGACTCGGCCAAGAGCAATACATTTCGAAGTGACCCTGTCTAACGCGTCACGATTCCCTCACCTATTGTCATCCCCGGAACAGCCCCTTGCAGCACGTCTGCTCCTTATTCTCTTGATCCGGGCTGGCATTGAGCCAAATCCTGGCCCAAGAGAATGGTTCTGCTGCGTTTGTCGGAAGAAAATATATACAAGACGATCACACTCAGTACAGTGTGCATCATGCAAAGGTTGGTTGCACAAATCTAGTTGCTCCGGACTAGATCCAAAAACACAGCGGCCCACTAGTTTCTATAAAAGTTTTGTGGCGCCCTGCTGTTCACGTCCTAGGACGTCCCGAGGCAAGCGACGCTCAAATGTTGCTTTATCGCCCTCTAATAATCAAGTCTCCACGACCTGCAATATTATTTTGCCCAGCAGAATATATGTGTTCCCGGCTGTAGCTTGCTTCCTAGTGCATCAACAGCACAAGCACCCACTCATGGCTACTTTCTTCGTAGCACATCAGTTGATGCTTGTAGCACTACTGAGCTTCAGCCCCCGTCTCTAAACTCTTTAATAACTTCTTCCGGCACTAGCACGAATGAAAGTCAAGTCCATCAACTTCTGGTCCCTCACTCTTCGTGCACTGTATGTCGGCACAGGATATATGCGTCTGTGGCATCGGTCAAGTGCAACTCCTGCCTAGGCCTGTGTCACCTACGCATATGTTCTGGGCTCGCAAACAGAAATCTCTGGACTGATGTGTTTGTCGCGCCTTGCTGTCGAGTTGTGCAGCCCCCAACGCCGACGGATGTACACTCATCTAATAGTGAACGAATTCCGCCGGCTTCAGGACTGCACCTACCACCATCTAGGCGAACACATCAGTCTTTAACTCCCAGAGTGGCCATTGCCTCTCCTTCGCAATTTAAATTGTTGCAATTTAACTGCAACGGCTTGACCGGCAAGATAGCGGAGATAACCACATTTATGCAGCTACATAAAATCAAAATTGCTGCAATCCAGGAGACAAAACTTGGCCCCCACTCGAATCTCCGAGCGAGTGGAGGCTACCACGTACTCCGGCATGATCGTACGGACGGCGGAGGTGGTCTCGCGTTCCTTGTTCACCATACGGTGCAGTATAGGGAATTTGATATCAACACTGACCAAAGAGACTTACCTTTAGAGTGTCAAGGTATAGTTATACAAGCTGGTGGCGTTAATGTCGAGCTAATCAATATATACATTCCTCCCGTCACCTGCTGCCCCAGAAGTTATCGTCCTGACCTTAGGGCGTTTCATGGGCGATTTTAATGCCCATCATGATATGTGGCATTCACACCTTTCTGAGGACGGCAGAAAACGGGAATTAGCCGAGCAAATTGATAACTCCTCTTTCTGTACTGTGAACGGAGACTCCTCAACTAGGATGGCTGTTAACTGCAGTAGCTCCCCGGACCTAACTATTGTTAGCCCGGGGTTAATTAACAGCATCAACTGGCAACCTATGGTGGCCCTGTCATCCGACCACCTGCCTATCATCCTGACTGTTGTTGTTGTTGTTAACAATGCATTGCCCTGTGTAGAGTGTATGATCATTCCGAAGATCTGCATCAAGCTCTTCTAAGGGGAGTCCAAGGAAACGTGCAGTTTCAACAGGGTTTGTCCAGAGGGACAGAGGGGTTAGAAGGGTAGGTTCAGATGAACAATTGAAGAGATGTAGAGTATCATGGGGGGTCCTACCACATGCAGGGCATATATTTAAGATTGTATCATTAAGTCTGGATAAGTAGGAGTTTAACCTTACACTGTATCCAGACCTAAGCTGTGCCAAGGTCACTCTTGTCTCCCTTGGTAAGGTGCGTTCTTCTTCAGCAATATCCGGTGGAGGACTGTTCAGAACGGGATTCACAGGTAGAGATCCGACAAAAGTGTCTACCGACTCGGTGTGGATGTCGGTTAGAGCCCGCTTATGATTCTGCAGATCAAACGGCAAGGTAATATGATGCCGGATCTCATCATAGTGCTTACGGAGATGTCTCCTTATGTCTCTCGGGGGCGGATCTATGTCCAAAAGATGACGGTTTGGATCTGCTGGCTTGTGGCAGTTCAGAAGGAATTGCCTGCTCAGCATTTCCGCATGCTCTTTTACATTGAGCAGTTTTGCCTCCTGATGGAGGTGAGACTCGGAAGACATGAGGAGACATCCCGTAGCAGTTCTGATGGCAGTATTTTGGCAGACTTGTAACTTCGTCCAGTTGGTGTTATGTACATTAGGCGACCATATGGGCGCAGCATAGTCAAAGACTGGTCGGCCAATGGCCTTATATGTAGTCAGCAACGTTTCTTTGTCTTTTCCCCAAGTACTGCCGGCAAGTGACTTGAGGATCTTGTTGCGACCACGTACCTTTCTCGTATTGCCGGTTCTACGAGAACGGTACCAGTACTTCTGCTGTACCCATCGTGCCGAAACGACCCGGGCCGTTTTCTTATATCGACCCGGCCAAGAGCAATACACTCGGGGTGACCCTGTCTGACATTTAGGCAGGGCTACACCTCGCTACAACAACAACAACAACAACCACGTACCTTTGAGACCATTGCAGACACATGACCAGCAAATGAGAAAGTATTATCCAGTGTCATCCCTAATAACTTTGGGTGGCTGACAGTTGGTAGCTTAGTGCCATCAACGAAAATGTCTAATTCATTTCTCACCTGGTGCGTCCATGTCGTAAAAAGCGTCGCCGTTGATTTTGTCGGAGATATTGTCAGATCTCGCTCAGTGAAAAACCTGGAAAGGTCGCAGAGGTAACCATTGATTCTCGTACAGAGTTCATCAGTATAGGGGCCCTTCCCCGTCGCCATTATTGTACAGTCGTCGGCATATGAAACGACGGAGACGCCCTCTGGTGGTGGGGGCATCTTCGATAGATAGAAATTAAACAGTGTCGGGGATAGGACACCACCCTGTGGCACCCCCTGTCTAATACGTCTAGGTTTTGATTTTGCGTTTCTAAAGTTAACCGACGCCTGCCGTCCACTCAAATAATTAGCGGTCCATCTCTTTAAACCATCAGGTATCTGTGTCTCCAACAGATCTTGTATGAGAGTGGCATGGTTGACTGTGTCAAAAGCTTTCGACAGATCAAGTGCCACTAACACAGTCCTGTGATTTGGTTGGTTTTGATTTAGGCCGCTATTTATTTGCGTTGTAATGGCATTGAGTGCGGTGGTGGTGCTGTGCAGCTTACGGAAGCCATGTTGATGACTAGCCAGGTGCAGATTTGCAGTACAATACCGGAGCAAAATGGACTCTAGCGTCTTCACTACCGGTGACAAAAGTGATATAGGACGATATGAATCGCCTATGTTTGCCGGTTTTCTAGGTTTTAGTAATGGAACCACTCTCGCCTTTTTCCATATTTCAGGAATGACGAAAGTGTTCAGTGAAATACTGAATAGAGCCGCTAAGTATTTGTGTCCCTCCTGGCCTAGATGTTTCAGCATCTTCATGGCAATGCCGTCGGGGCCGATGGATTTTGAGGGCTTAGCCTGTCTGATGGCTTCCTTGACCTCTGAGGCAGTGATGACAATGGGCGTATTTTGGTTTTTATATTTACGCGCCTGTCGCATGGTTCTACGTTTAGCTCTATCGGGCGGGGAATGTAGTACAAATTGTCTACAGAAGGCATTCGCACATCCCCTAGGGTCCTTCTTCACCCTATCACCGAAAGTAATATCTACTTTATCCTTGTGTTGTGTTGGATTAGATAGAGCTTTGACCGTAGTCCATAATTTGCCAACACCATCAGAGAGGTTGCATTGCTCTAGGTGTTGTTTCCATTTGGCCAGTTTATGTTTATCGACCAACCTACGAATTTCCGCGTTGAGATCCTTTATACGGGGGTCTGCGGGATTGAGACTACGCACTTCATCTCTTTCTCTAGCCATGGTCGCTGCCTCCGCGGGGAAATTTGGTCTTATTTGAGATATTCGACCCGCAGGAATGAAGCGTTTAGAGGCCGAGTCAATGATGTTGCGGAAGTCTCGTTCGCCTTTGCGTACGTCCGTAGGAATGGATAGAGCAGCCAAGGATTCGTCCGTATATGTCCGAAAACTGTCCCAGTCCGCCTTGGTAAAGTTAATATATGTACCATGCTCAGGTGTAATAAAGTCCGTCGGTCGTTCGATGGTAATGACTATTGGGAGATGGTCAGACGCCAACGTGAGTATGGGTCGCCAATTGGTGTTGTTCAATAGTCCTGCACTTACGATAGAAATATCTGGCGAACTATAGCAGTTACCCGATACTCTCGTTGGGGCGTCTCCGTTCAATGTACAGAAAGCCGTATCATCTATTTGTTCTGCAAGTACATGCCCCCTACTGTCTGCTGGCAAGTTTGAGTGACACATGTCGTGGTGCGCATTGAAGTCGCCCAGGATCACGCGGTTATCTCCTTGTAATAGCAGGCTAATGTCGGGGTGATAGCCGGTGGGGCAACTTGAGACAGCTGGTATGTAGATATTAATGATTTGCAGATCGACATCTCCTGTACGGATAGTAATACCTTGGCTTTCTAAGATATCATCCGTTCCTTCGATGTCGGTATCAAATAGATGATACTGTACAGAGTTGTGCGTTATGAACGCTAGACCACCTCCCAGACCTCCTGTTACTCTATGACGGTCTTTGCGGTGGATGTTTTATCCGCCATAGGTAATGAGGTCCGACCTAGGACTGAGCTTGGTTTCTTGGACTGCGGCAAGTTTTGTCATATTGCGTCATCAAATTAGTTATCTCTGCGATCTTACCAGTTTTAATCCGTTACAGTTGTGCTGTAAGATTTGGAAGTGCGCCGGTGGGGTCGATGTCGAGTTAACCATAGGCGTGAGAGACGGATGTGTTCGCCCAGGTGTTGGTAGGCTAAGACCAAGGCTGTGCCTCAGCCTAGTTAGCTGTGGACCCGGTGTAACCGGGTTGGCTGGCGTCGTAGGTTGAGGTGTGTTACAGCATGGTGCGATGAACGCATCCGTCCAGAGGTTCCTGTTAGCGAGCCCAGAGCATAAATGTACGTGGCATTGGCCTAAGCAGTTATTGCACGCGAGCGTGTATAATCTTTGCCGACAAACAGTACACGTAGAGACAGGTGCGAGAAGATGTTGATCCTGACTCACGTGAGAAATTAAACGGGAGGGGGGGTGTGTAATAGAAACAGAGAGAGACTGGTGCTCGGAGTTGCTCATGTCTA
Source organism: Campiglossa producta (assembly GCA_964058755.1). Taxonomy (NCBI): domain Eukaryota; kingdom Metazoa; phylum Arthropoda; class Insecta; order Diptera; family Tephritidae; genus Campiglossa; species Campiglossa producta. The sequence continues at coordinate 108,589,978 of CAXKVI010000001.1, read as the reverse complement.
AACTGCTCCTGTGGAAGCAAGAGTGTTGAGCTGCTGCGCGTGATGTTGACGCCATAAGACACGAGCAACAGTCTGAAGTTTGTGTGGCGGGTATAGCAGAAGTGCTGCTAGTCGTTAAGACATTATTATTATTACTATTAGTATTGCTACTAGAAAGTGGCGGTAGGGGTGCGCTTGAACGGCGCTTACCGCGGGACGCCCGAGGGCGCAAACAACAAGGGGCCACGAAAGTACTAAAGAAAGTACGGGGTCTGTGGGTGTCAAGGTTAAGCCCTGAACATCCAGATTTATGGAGCCATCTCTTACACGAGAAGCATTGCACAGAATGCGACCGTTTAACATATATCTTTTTGTAACAGACACTGCATATCCATTCTTTTGGTCCGGGGTTCGGCTCAACGCCCGCCCGTAACAATAGAATATCTTGTAGCCCTGCTGCAAGGGGGGAGGATGATAGTTTCGGAATGGGACAAAACATACTAAACAGGGTTACATTGAAAGTGACAGTTCTTGGCCGAGGTAAAACCCCGGGTGGTTCCACTGCGCAGAGATCCATGGCGATGTCCTGGGTTTTCTGCTCTGAGAAGTGACTGTACATAGGGAACCTATCATCCTGTCTGTCGATCGTGCCACGGATTTTATCACGTCGGAGAAAAGAACTTACGTGAATTTCAAAAAGGCCAATTGGGTCGGCTTTTTGGAATTCACGGAGAGCTCCTTTGGTGATCTTCCCATATTCATTAAAAAGGCTACAGCCCGTTTTATACCAGCTGGTAGGATAAAAGATATTAGGCCTAACTTCCCAGCTGAGGCCGCAGCCTTGGCCAACGAACGTGACCTCATACGCAACATCGATCCATCTGACCCACAGATCGGTGATCTCAACGTGGAAATCAGACGGCTGGTTAACGAACACAAACAAACCAAATGGGAGGAGCACCTCAGGTCTTGTAACCTCTCTACCGGTGTTGGGAAATTATGGTCCACCGTCAAGTCCTTGTCGAATCCTTCGGGTCCACCAAAAAATGTCGACATTACCTTTGGTTACAAGACAATAAATGACCCCAGGAAATGTGCACAGGCTTTTTGTCGACAATATGTCCCACACCCTGCGCAAGATAGGGCTAGACGTGCAATCTTCAGGCGTGCGCATAAACACAAAAACTATGCCCCCGTTCCCATCACCGCTACAGAGGTTCAAGAGGCCATCCGGAAGGCCAAAAACTCCAAAGCCATCGGCCCTGATGGCATAGCCATGGTGCATCTAAAACACATCGGCCTAGCGAGAGTCAAATATTTAACAGCCGTCTTCAATTTGTCTCTGATCACAGCTGTCATACCCGACAAATGGAAGCAGGCAACTGTGATCCCACTACTAAAGCCTGGCAAGCCAGCTAACGTTGGGGAGTCATATCGCCCGATATCACTCCTCTCGCCAGTAGTAAAGACACTTGAGGCGGTCCTACTCCCGCTCTACACATCACACTTGATGTTAGCCGAGCACCAACATGGCTTCAGGAAAGGTAGGAGCACAACATCTGCTCTAAATGTCATAAACACTCAGATAACTGACGGTCTAAATCAAAATAGGCCTAATGACAGGACGGTTCTAGTTGCACTTGATTTGAGTCAAGCTTTTGACACAGTAAATCATGGGCAACTTGTAGCTGATTTGGAAGACTCGTCACTCCCCCCCCTGTCTAAAGCGTTGGACCGCCAATTATCTCAGTGGTCGTCGGTCGTCTGTTGTATTCAGAAACAAAAAATCTAAAGCCAGGAAGATAAAACAAGGGGTACCACAGGGTGGTGTCCTCTCCCCGTTATTGTTTAACTTCTATATTTCGAAGCTTCCTCCTCCACCAGAAGAAGTTACGATTGTTTCTTACGCAGACGATTGCACGATATTGGCAACTGGTACTTCCGTTGATGAGCTGTGCTCCAAAATAAATGGTTATCTCCCCTCTCTAGTCGAGTTCTTCACTGCCCGAACCTTGACATTGTCGCCAACAAAGTCTTCGGCGACCTTATACACGACGTGGACGGCGCAGGTTGGCATGGAATTAGAAATTTATGTAGGTGATCATAAAATACCTACTGTCGCTCACCCAAAAATTTTAGGAGTGACTTTTGACACCATGCACACTTTCGCTGCCCATTCAGCTGCAATTGTCTCAAAATTACAGAGCCGCAACAAAATCCTCAAGTCACTAGCCGGCAGTACTTGGGGTAAAGACAAAGAAACGTTGTTGGTAACGTACAAGGCAATTGGTCGGCCGATCCTGAACTATGCGTCGCCGATATGGTCGCCGGGGCTTGCAGACATTCACTGGAATCAGCTTCAGGCCTGTCAAAACACCGCGCTCAGAACCGCTACGGGGTGCGTCCTTATGTCACCTATATCTCATATACATAATGAGGTGGAAATGCTTCCAGTTAGGGAGCATAATGAAATGCTAAACAAGCAGTATCTACTGAATTGCTGTAAACCACAGCATCCCGGTAGACAACTGCTTGAACTCATTCCGCCTCCTAGGACCATAAGGTCGCATCTACGTAAACATTTTGATGAGATCCGTCACTATATAACAACGCCGTTTGATCTACAGGTGCACAAACAGGCTTTGGGGCATATCCATACAACGTCTGTTGGCCATTACTCTGCGCTCTGTCCGCTAAACAATGTCTTACATGCCGCAACACCTGGCATTTCTGAAGAGGAGCGTCATCTTCCTCGAGAGACAAGGGTCACTCTGGCTCAATTACGCTCTGGATATTGTAGTAGGTTAAACTCCTACATATCTAGACTGAACCCTGATGTGCCGAATGTATGTCCGGCATGCGGCTCGTCCCCCCATAATACCAATCACTTATTTTCTTGCTCAATTGAGCCCACTCTTCTAACACCCATCTCTCTTTGGTCCAACCCTATTGAAACTGCTAGTTTCCTTGGACTCCCGTTAGAAGATATTGATGACAATTAGGTTAAGGAAAAATACGCGTTGGGCAGGACTACACTTCGTTACAACAACATACATTCCACCCGTCACCAGCTGCCCCAGAAGTTATCGCCCTGACCTTAGGGCGTTTCTTTGTGGCGATAACCGTATCATCATGGGCGATTTTAATGCCCACCATGATATGTGACATTCACACCTTTCTGCAGACGGCAGAGGACGGGAATTAGCCGAGCAAATTGACATTTCCTCTTTCTGTACTGTGAACGGAGAAACCCCAACAAGGATGGCTGTTAACTGCAGTAGCTCCCCGGACCTAACTATTGTTATCCCGGGGTTAATTAACAGCATAAACTGGCAACCTATGGTGGCCTTGTCATCCTGTCCGTCGATCGTGCCACGGATTTCATTACTTCGGAGAAAAGAACATACGTGAATTTCAAAAAGGCTAATTGGGTCGGCTTTTTGGAATTCACGGAGAGCTCCTTTGGTGATCTTCCCATTCCCACTGATGTACACGTTGGCGAGCGTAACATACGTGAGGTCATTAAAAAGGCTACAACCCGTTTTATACCAGCTAGTAGAATAAAAAATATTAGGCCTATCTTCCCAGCTGAGGCCGCAGCCTTGGCCAACGAACGTGACCTCATACGCAACATCGATCCCTCTGACCCACAGATCGGTGATCTCAACGTAGAAATCAGGCGGCTGGTTAACGTACACAAACAAACCAAATGGGAGGAACACCTTAGGTCTTGTAACCTCTCTACCGGTGTTGGGAAATTATGGTCCACCGTCAAGTCCTGTTGTTGTTGTTAACAATGCATTGCCCTGTCTAGAGTGTATGATCATTACGAAGATCTTCATCAAGCTCTTCTAAGGGGAGTCCAAGGAAACGTGCAGTTTCAACAGGGTTTGTCCAGAGGGACAGAGCGGTTAGAAGAGTAGGTTCAGATGAACAATTGAAGAGATGTAGAGTATCATGGGGGGTCCTACCCCATGAAGGGCATGTTTTTAAGATTGTATCATTAAGTCTGGATAAGTAGGAGTTTAACCTTACACTATATCCAGACCTAAGCTGTGCCAAAGTGACTCTTGTCTCCCTTGGTAAGGTGCGTTCTTCTTCAGCAATATCCGGTGGACTGTTCAGAACGGGATTCACAGGTAGAGATCCGACAAAAGTGTCTACCGACTCGGTGTGGATGTCGGTTAGAGCCCGCTTATGATTCTGCAGATCAAACGGCAAGGTAATATGATGCCGGTTCTCATCATAATGCTTACGGAGATGTTTCCTTATGTCTCTCGGGGCGGATCTATGTCCAAAAGATGACGGGTTGGATGTGCTGGCTTGTGGCAGTTCAGAAGGAATTGCCTGCTCAGCATTTCCGCATGCTCTTTTACATTGAGCAGTTTTGCCTCCTGATGGAGGTGAGACTCGGAAGACATGAGGAGACATCCCGTAGCAGTTCTAATGGCAGTATTTTGGCAGACTTGTAACTTCGTCCAGTTGGTGTTATGTACATTAGGCGACCATATGGGTGCAGCATAGTCAAAGACTGGTCGGCCAATGGCCTTATATGTAGTCAGCAACGTTCTTTTGTCTTTTCCCCAAGTACTGCCGGCAAAGTGACTTGAGGATCTTGTTGCGACCACGTACCTTTGAGACCATTGCAGACACATGACCAGCAAATGAGAAAGTATTATCCAGTGTCATCCCTAATAACTTTGGGTGGCTGACAGTTGGTAGCTTAGTGCCATCAACGAAAATGTCTAATTCATTTCTCACCTGGTGCGTCCATGTCGTAAAAAGCGTCGCCGTTGATTTTGTCGGAGATATTGTCAGATCTCGCTCAGTGAAAAACCTGGAAAGGTCGCAGAGGTAACCATTGATTCACGTACAGAGTTCATCAGTATAGGGGCCCTTCCCCGTCGCCATTACTGTACAGTCATCGGCATATGAAACGACGGAGACGCCCTCTGCTGGTGGGGGCATCTTCGATAGATAGAAATTAAACAGTGTCTGGGATAGGACACCACCCTGTGGCACCCCCTGTCTAATACGTCTCGTTTCTAAAGTTAACCGACGCCTGCACATTTCGTAGGGTCGTGGTGATGTAGGCATTCTTTGGCGGACCCGTAGGATTGGACAAGGATTTGAGGTATTTGTTTCCTTTAGGGGTCAACTGCTAATAAATTAGCTAAAATTATGTGATATAGCTCAAAAGAAGGGGTCCGATGCCGAAATTCGGGCGAAATCCATGGTATTTATGTGCTGAACCGCTTTCAAAGTAGGCGGCTTTCGGCCGCGCTTATAAAAAATAACCCTAAGCTACGCCAAGCCGGATGTGTGATTTAACCGTGGCTACTGCCACGGCGCGACTTTTTTTGCACGTTTTTAGGGATAGCCTAATGTAATTACAACAACCACATGAAAACTTGAAACTTTGATTGCAAATATCTCTTCAGAGAAGCAAAATATTAAAAAACAAGTAAGGAAAGCTGTCTTCGGCTGTGCCGAAGGCTAAATACCTTTCATGAATAAGCGTCACTGTTTTCACTGTTTGATCCCAGTACAGCCTGTGTGAATTTAACTTAAGCTCATACCGAAAGTATCGGAACTATCGATTATATGGGGGAGATGTGTTATATTGGTCCAATCTCATTGATTTTTGACACCGAAGTTCCACATTCTAAAATAGCAATAGTTCACGTTCCTACCTATATAACCACAGGAGTTATCTTCCAAAATCCGTTTATTGGAACAATCGATTGTAGGGGGCTATGTGAAATATTTATCCCATTTTGATGATGGGAGCTATGTGAAATATTTATCCCATCTCGATGATTTTCAACATCGATATTTCACATATAAAAATAGCAATACGTCCAAAATTTCACGTTCCTACGTCTTTAATTAGAGGAGTTATAGCCCAAAATCCGTTTATCCGAACAATCGATTGTATGGGAGCTATGTGAAATATTTATCCCATCTCGATGATTTTCAACATCGATATTTCACATATAAAAATAGCAATACGTCCAAAATTTCGCGTTCCTACGTCTTTAATTGCACGAGTTATAGCCCAAAATCCGTTTATCGGAAAAATCGATTGTATGGGAGCTATATGTAATATCGGTCCGATCTTGCTGGTTCCGACAAATGATTCCTATATTGGAAAATGGTGGCCGCATACAAAATTTCAGCCAAATATCTTAAAAACTGAGGGACTAGTTTGCGTTCAAACAGACAGACGGACATGGCTAAATCAACTCATCTCGTCATCCTGATCATTTCGGTATACTTATTGATGGGTCTATCTCTTCTTCTTCTCATACTTACAAAAATCGGACCAAAGTTATAATACCATTTCATGTTCATGAAAGGTATAAAAAACGCTTCCAGATTCGTAATCCTGGGGCCAAACCCCGTCTTTTAGCTTCTAGCTAATTTATTAGCAGTTGACCCCTAAAGGAAACAAACAAAAAAAATCGGGAATTTTGTAGATTTTTTACAGAAAAGCGGTACAGAGAGACAGTTTCTATATTCACAGGTTCGATGTCTACGACCGCCTCTACCATTCCCCCAAAACAGATTTTCCCAACAAGTGCTGCACTGCAAAGTTTCCCCCAAATCTTACCTCAGCAATAGACTGCAATCCACGATAAGGTTTTAGTTCATTTACACCATGGCTTTTCGGTTTACCGTATGTACAACCTTTCGGTACTGGACGTTTGCGACCTCCGCGTCGAACACGGATCCTGTATATAACATATCCTTGCTTAGCGCGGTATCCCAATCGTCGTGCCTTATCTGGCCTAGTCGGCCTGGGAGATCTATGCAGTTTCGTTAACTGGCGGTACTGCCAAACTCTGATACGAAGCAAGTATCTCATTACATCACTCTGTTTTTTCCTGTACAACTCTTGCATGTACCGATAGGCCCCCATTTTTCCTCAAATAGACCTAGCGAAAAAGATCCAAAATAATTAATTCTCATAAGATATGTAGACTGCCTAATATGCAAATATATCTTCAGTATAACTAAATCATCACTGAGTGTTTCTCAGAGTGGTGCATAGCAGATATCATCATTTTAATGACTATTATTAATTACAAAACAATACGGCGTATGAAAGTCATTAGTACACATTACCTGAAACATCCACGCTTTGAGAATCTTGGCAGCTGAAAGAAAGGAAGCAGGCGATGTTGGCTGAGGTTGCAGAGCAAAGCAATATTGAAAAGTATGTATCGATATTTTGTGCTCGGCTCGGAACTATAATGCCGTCACACATTATATCCATATTGAACAACCATGGATCGCGATTCATATCAATGGATTTTTGGATCACGGATTGACGCTACACCGTCAATACCCTGCAAAATCGTTCAGGCTGGTTTTCCACTGCAAAAATGGCAAAGTACTCTAATCAATACTCTGTAGAGTATTCCAATTCCATTTCTATTGTTTATAGGTATCACCCTGTAGCAATGTATCCATAGGGGTGTTATGTGTCCATATCTATTGCTTTTGTTTGTCGCCATGTATGTATGTGTGGGCCGGGTGATGCTCCATTGGGGTAGTGTGTGCCGACTGCTATTGCTTTTGTGTGCGCCTGGCACCTGTGGTGCCTGATGCCTGTTTGTTGAGGATTTGTGTTTGATTTTCTTCTCTCTTTTGGATGATTTCTCGCGATCTGGGCCTTGTTCTAAAATGAAATTTATGCAAAACTCGGTCATTACATTATAGTTGTTGGCGTAGTTCATCACAATTTGGATCCCGGTATCCATTGTTGGGGCTTGTCCTCGCGCATGTGTCGTTGCCATCTCCTCCGGTTACTGTTTACCACCTGCTGCTCGGCGCTTACCCGTGTGTATTCGCCTCTTGGACTGTTTGGACATGGATTGGCGAGATCTAGCGATCCACATATCGCCACTGTGTTGCAGTCAGTCTGTTCTTCTTTGATTTGGCGATTTCAGACATTGTGATGCGTGGTGGTGTTGTTGCTACGGCCAGTTGCGCTCCTCTGTTGCTGGCGATGGGACGTGTCCTGTTGTTGCTCTCATGGTCGGCCGTCTCGCGTGTTCCCCGGTGGGAATTTCGGTGAAGCCCCCACTCGGGGCTTGACGAGATGCCCCAGACTTACAACATTAGCGGTATGAATTTGGTTGACTCTCTTGTGCTGGGCTTGCTTCTTCGATTGTCGCCTGATGGTATCCTTTTAATTCGCTCACGTGTGCCTCTTGCCATTATGCACCTTATCTAGCTCGACGATTACTTGGGATATGAAGTTCGTTACACGATGAGACCCACTGTACCTTGGTGCTAACTTTGCTGCAAAGTTGCCCACTGCCTTGGACAGTTGATACTCCTTGACTAGTACCAAATCAAAAACGGCCGGTTGCCACTGTCTTCTACATAAATTATAATGTTTTGCTTGTTCCGCGGACGCCTGCTGTTGTCTCCTTCGTACCATTTGATATACCCCTCTCATCTTTGCCTTCTTTTCACTGAGAGCTACCTTCTCTTCGCATGTGCCTAATGTATGCTCATCGTAGAGGGCGTTGGGGATCCTCGGCTTCCTACCCTGTACTGCGATTGCTGGACTGTAGCCTGTTGACTCGCATACGCTCGTTGTTGTTGTTGTTGTTAACAATGCATTACCCTGTCTAGAGTGTATGATCATTCCGAAGATCTTCATCAAGCTCTTCTAAGGGGAGTCCAAGGAAACGTGCAGTTTCAACAGGGTTTGTCCAGAGGGACAGAGGGGTTAGAAGAGTAGGTTCAGATGAACAATTGAAGACATGTAGAGTATCATGGGGGGTCCTACCACATGCAGGGCATGTGTTTAAGTTTGTATCATTAAGTCTGGATAAGTAGGAGTTTAACCTTACACTATATCCAGACCTAAGCTGTGCCAAGGTGACTCCTGTCTCCCTTGGTAAGGTGCGTTCTTCTTCAGCAATATCCGGTGGAGGACTGTTCAGAACGGGATTCACAGGTAGAGATCCGACAAAAGTGTCTACCGACTCGGTGTGGATGTCGGTTAGAGCCCGCTTATGATTCTGCAGATCAAACGGCAAGGTAATATGATGCCGGATCTCATCATAATGCTTACGGAGATGTTTCCTTATGTCTCTCGGGGGCGGATCTATGTCCAAAAGATGACGGTTTGGATGTGCTGGCTTGTGGCAGTTCAGAAGGAATTGCCTGCTCAGCATTTCCGCATGCTCTTTACATTGAGCAGTTTTGCCTCCTGATGGAGGTGAGACTTGGAAGACATGAGGAGACATCCCGTAGCAGTTCTGATGGCAGTATTTTGGCAGACTTATAACTTCGTCCAGTTGGTGTTATGTACATTAGGCGACCATATGGGTGCAGCATAGTCAAAGACTGGTCGGCCAATGGCCTTATATGTAGTCAGCAACGTTTCTTTGTCTTTTCCCCAAGTACTGCCGGCAAGTGACTTGAGGATCTTGTTGCGACCACGTACCTTTGAGACCATTGCAGACACATGACCAGCAAATGAGAAAGTATTATCCAGTGGCTGACAGTTGGTAGCTTAGTGCCATCAACGAAAATGTCTAATTAATTTCTCACCTGGTGCGTCCATGTCATAAAAAGCGTCGCCGTTGATTTAGTCGGAGATATGGTCAGATCTCGCTCAGTGAAAAACCTGGAAAGGGCGCAGAGGTAACCGTTGCTTTTCGCACAGAGTTCATCAGTATAGGGGCCCTTCCCCGTCGCCATTATTGTACAGTCGTCGGCATATGAAAAGACGGAGACGCCCTCTGGTGGTGGGCGCATCTTCGATAGGTAGAAATTAAACAGTGTCGGGGATAGGACACCACCCTGTGGCACCCCCTGTCTAATACGTCTAGGTTTTGATGTTGCGTTTCTAAAGTTAACCGACGCCTGCCGTTCATTCAAGTAATTAGCGGTCCATCTCTTTAACCCATCAGTTATCTGTGTTTCAAACAGATCTTGTATGAGAGTGGCATGGTTGACTGTGTCAAAAGCTTTCGACAGGTCAAGTGCCACTAACACAGTCCTGTGATTTGGTTGGTTTTGATTTAGGCCGCTATTTATTTGCGTTGTAATGGCATTGAGTGCGGTGGTGGTGATGTGCAGCTTACGGAAGCCATGTTGATGACAAGCCAGGTGCAGGTTTGCAGTACACTACCGGAGCAAAATGGACTCTAGCGTCTTCACTACCGGCGACAAAAGTGATATAGGGCGATATGAATCGCCTATGTTTGCCGGTTTTCTAGGTTTTAGTAATGGAACCACTCTCGCCTTTTTCCATATTTCAGGAATGACGAAAGTGTTCAGTGAAAGACTGAATAGAGCCGCTAAGTATTTGTGTCCCTCCTGGCCTAGATGTTTCAGCATCTTCATGGCAAAGCCAGGTGCAGGTTTGCAGTACACTACCGGAGCAAAATGGACTCTAGCGTCTTCACTACCGGCGACAAAAGTGATATAGGGCGATATGAATCGCCTATGTTTGCCGGTTTTCTAGGTTTTAGTAATGGAACCACTCTCGCCTTTTTCCATATTTCAGGAATGACGAAAGTGTTCAGTGAAAGACTGAATAGAGCCGCTAAGTATTTGTGTCCCTCCTGGCCTAGATGTTTCAGCATCTTCATGGCAATGCCGTCGGGGCCGATGGATTTTGAGGACTTAGCCTGTCTGATGGCTTCCTTGACCTCTGAGGCATGTAACACGGCCATGTAGATTGCCTGAAGTAAGTGTGGCTGAAATGAACTTGCAGCAAGGCTTTAACAGAGCTAAGAATCAAGTTTTGCAGGCCGCTGCTCAGTATCTGCTAGGTATAGAAATGAGTAGGTACGAGTGTGTTTGCAGTAGGTTTGAGCAAGGCGTTCGGCTTGGTTCGATCTTAAACTTGTAGGGGTTTGAAAAGATGGCAAATGAAGAAAAATAGCAACAAAACATAGAAACGGGACCTGAGTGTGTTTTGTCGTATACTTCTGACCAAAGTAATAATAGAATAGCTTAGGGAAAAGCATTGACGGCTGAATAACCGAAAGTGCCAGACGTTTGTGCGGGAATTTAGTAGTTATGCCGATATATCCGATTGAATATAAAGTTTGTGAGTACATATATACTCCGGGGTATTATATAAACCCTTACATATACCTATAACGGGGATCCCGACACTAAGTATACCGGACCCAGATTGACCAAGTGATAAGCCCGCTAATCCGAGGTAAGCCGTGGCTCAAACTTTTGTTTGATTTGCATACAGGAGATTCACGAGGATTGTGTCTTGTAGTTGTTTTTTTTTTTTTTTTTTTTTGTAAATAATAGACTGGCCCGTTGCAGCCTGAGTTTAACTTTTACACATGGACGTTCAGAAGAAACCATGTGCTTACTTACAGTCTTTCCGCATGTGTTAAAATTTTGTTGGTTATAAAAACACCTTGTTGCATTTCTTCATAAAAGTATATCGGTTTCATTTCACTTAGCATATACCCAAAGTGACATGTTGTTTTTGGTTGGTAAATCAGTTGCGGCAGAAATATATTGTCCCACTAATAGACCGGTAAAGTTAGGTTTGGTGTTTGTTTTATTTTATTCTTTTTTTGTTATCTCCTTTTTTTGGTAGTAAAATAATGGTAAACTTTGGTAAAAATAATAATATAAAATTTTTGGCAACAAGTGGGTTAACGAAAGGGCAAATCTCCTGTATGCAAAACTAATATAGTGATGGGAAGTGTTACGTCGATGGGTAGCTACATATGTGCATTTTACAGGTCCTTGCTCGCGGGAGGCTTGATAAAAGGACCTCGGCAGAAGAAAATCTATTCATGCATATAAACGTCAGGATATACCGTGGTGACAATAGATATATAACCGGCAGATATACATACATATATGTATAAGCATATACATAGTTGGAAATACATAAATGAAAATTCGGGTTTGGCGGGAACTGGAACAGAGCGCATGGAAGTCGCACAGTGGAAGTAGGACGTATCGGAGAAGAAGAAGATAGTACTTACCGATCATCTCTCCCAACTCGTAAACTCATAGCGATTAGCTATAATCAGCGAACATAATTTATAACGAATAACCGAATAGCTGGTCATTGCAGGCACATACATATATACGCATATATACATATATGTGCGAAAATCTTCACATATTCTTTTCCTAATTTTTTTTCTTTTGTTTTGGAACCGAGTGGCTCAATTTTTTTGTTCACTCTTTTTCTTTACGTCGGGCTTTTTCTTACACACCGCCCATTCCATTTTGGATGTTTTTATAGTTATTTTGATTTCTTTGTTTGCACTTCTGCAATAACACATTATCAATTCATTTTTTTTTGTTGTAGCTTATTTTGTAAGGCTGAAAGAAATTGTAATCCTTCACTTCCTTTTTATTTATTCATTCGCCACGTAATTTTTATATTGCACCTTTTGGTGTTACCACCGGAATCCATCCAGGATCAGGAAAACATAATTTTTTTTTCATTTATTCTTTTTGTTATTTTTTTTTACTTGCGCGGAACTGCAAGAAACAGAGGGTTTCCGAAGGAGTGTACTGACCGCGTGAAACTGATTCGAGCTTCACTCGCTGCCTACAACTTCTAGTGAGAGTTTCGATCTTCACGGGACCAGAGTAACCCTTCAATGAACTCTTGGATTCCACATAGCCCAATATATGTACGTATGTATGTGTAGTTTACAGAAATAGACTTCCTCCCACAGAACTCTCCACGTCCCGATGTCAATGGTACCAGAGTCAGCGGAACGAGATAAGAGGTGAGTGGTTTCATTAACAATTTACTTATATATATACATGTACTACATATATTTGGCGAAACATATAAACAAACAAAGCAAAGAAATTTGGAGCTAGGGTAACATTTCTTCTTTTCTTTTTGTTTTGTTCCTTTTTTTTTGTTTACTATTCAATACTTATTTAAATTTTTTTTTTCTCATAACTTGTCAATGGGTTTGTGGGTCTAATCGCAAACCGCCGTATATAAATACCCGTGTGCATTACTTCGGTAGGATCGATTCACAGGTGTAAACCCCGTGGCTAAAGTACACTGAATAAAAAGGGGGGAAAGGAATAGTCTAGGATAAAGTAGGTTTTAGGAATAGAATTCATGGATTAATTTTCTTAGGGTGTAGTTGCATCAACATTTATATTTAAGAATAAAATAATGTAAATATCGAATCTGAATCTTTTGGTGTCTATGTTTCCTTTCATGGGTAATTCTCTTATATTTGCAAACCATTGATAATGGTGTGGTAAGTCACTAAATTTGGTGAAAAAGGGGGGGCGGAAGGCTGATCTCCTGGAAGAATGGGGCAGTACAAGGGTGATTTGCCAACTTAACCACATTGCCGTAGAAACGCAGACATGACCTGACCAACCGACTTACTAACCTTAACGCATATGGGAGTTCTACCAAGTATGTGGAGTCAACGTAGAACTCATGGCTGCTTAGTGTTCAAGCAGATGGGGAGGGCCGACTCCAACGGACAGGACAGATCTCCAGCTTTTTTTTTCCCCTATTTCAGGCATGAACCCTATTTATAATTTTTTTTATTGTGTACCAGCGAACAGAAGGAATTGGCAAGAACCACCCCCCTTTACGACGAGCTCAGCCGGGATGCCAGCATGCCTGCTCTGCCACTACCTATTTCGCCCTAAACAAAGTACACAACAAAAATGGCGCCCAACGGACAAAGCTCTTTAATTTCTTCACTTCTTCTATAATTTTCAGCGATTTGTTTTTTTCTTATCGTTTTAACACATTCTTTTTATTTCCTTCTTCAGACCAGACAAATACACACGACTTCTTTTGTTTTGTTTCTTTGCTCTTCATTAGCGTTGCGATCGGCGATGAATGGGTAATAAATCAGACCAAAGGGCGGGATATATGCTTCCTATTGAGAGTTCCTGAAGCAGAGCTCAGGGTCGCTTTAAGTGGTATCGCAATAGGGAACCATAGATATTCGAAATGACGTACCTGGAATCACATCAACGAGCCACCATGGGAAAGTTTCGTCAACTGACCGATGTGAGGTTCGTTAGAGTGTTCCTAAAGACAGTGGGGTAAACCAAAAGACTAAGCTAGCGTGCTTCCAGTGGCAGTAGCTGAGGCGAAGCACACTGATGTAGCGCGCTAAATAAACACGGACGAACATAATGACATATTATAGGTGGCAAATTACGGCTTGTAGGGACATCACCGGAGACACCCCGCATGCCTCCCCGAAAAATCACCAAAAGTCGATAATAAATTTTTTTCTTGTTTTATTTGAAATTACATAGTAGGAATATTAAATTTTCTTGAATTGTATCTGGAATTTGGTTGAACCAGTTACATATGTATGCATCAGTTCCAATTTGAGGTACATTCCATAAGCAAACTTATTTTTGTCAGAAATTCAACACGATTGAATTTATTTTGAATTTTTACTTGTTCGGTTAGTTAGATGTAATTCTTTTGTTAATTTGTAGGATATATACACACCTATACATTTTGCTTTGAAGTTTGCGATTCGTTACCAGTATACGGAATCGCATTGGTTTTGTTTTTGACGCTACAATTTTTTTTTTGTCTCCCCCCTCCGGGCAAGAGTCAAGGAGTGATTGAAAGGTGCACTGCGAGCGAGTGCATGGGTGATCATCAAGAGAATCCACCACCAGCTCAGAGAATAGGACTGGGAATCCTCGGTGAGAGGCGAATAACCCGTAGCATAGCACGCGCATTTGATAACGAAGTGGTAGGGCCCATTCCCACGCAATTAGATACCGTTCTAGAGTTCCCTGTCCATTTCACCCCAACTGATTGTCTCAGCAGCTGTCCGGCTTCTATCGTTGGACAGACTAATCCAGACCGAGTGCCATCCCAGACTGTACACGTTAAGAACAACGTCGATATTAGTACGACGGACAACACCTTGAGCTTCTCTAAAAAGCTAGATAAACTATTCGAGATGTCGGAGGAAGCTAAGGAAGGGGAAGAATTAGAGGGAGCAGTGGGAGGCGGCAACCAACCAGGACCACAGCACACGGAAAAGAACAGTCCAAGCGACACTCTAACCGAAAATCCAGCAGATCAGTTTACAAAATTGGTAGCATTCATACGGCAGCAAAACCAGCTTATGGCGGAGTGCATGGGTGAATTTAAAAAAACGCGAACCGAAGTAGCACAGCTTGGCAACCGAATCAACGACATGGAAGTGACGACCCACACTTCCTCTGCTCCTGTTCCACCCCCACCCCCCGCTTCATCAACTCCGACACGAACGGATAATCCTCCGCCTAACCAAGATAGGGCTAGTAACCAACCGGACAGGAAAAAGATTGATTTAGACAAGTGGCATCTAAAGTTTGATGGCACTACTAAGACCATGACGGTAGAGAGCTTTATATTTCGGGTAGAGAGGATGAGGGACCAACATCGGCTGTCGTCGAAGCAGGTATTTAGCGACTTCCACTGCCTAGTGACGGGTGCAGCTATGAAATGGTATTGGCAAATCTTGGAAGACCACGCCGAAGATAACAGCTTTGGGTATGAGGAATTGAAAAGGGAATTGTTAGCCCAGTTTAAGTCTGCCGACTCTGATTATGAAGTCATAAAAGAAATTATGGAAAGGAAGCAAGGTCCCCAAGAGGCATTCGAGGATTTCTATGCAGATGTACATGATTTGACGTTCCGCTTAAAGAAAAGGATCCCAGAGCCGGAACTGGTCAAATAAATAAAACGGCAATTTAAAACCATATTTGGCCAACCTCACCTTCTCGGCAAAAATTAATACATTAGCAGAGCTTAAAGGCGAGTGCAAACGGGCAGAGCGACTGATTAAGGAAAATCGCGCTAGAGGCAAGGTTGTCAGTGAAATAAAGTTAAAAGATCAGGGCGAAGACAGTTATGACTACTATGGGGAAAACAGGCGATTAGAGGTGGAAGCGTTTAATAGGGACACTAGAAGTCAACCAGTAGCGAATAGAGCAGTACCGAATTCAGTTAATCATGGTTTGCCGAAGCCTATGCCTAGTGCCAGTGGTCCAATATCAAATGTCGGCAACGTATCACAGGGTAATCGTAACACCCCGGGTCAAGTGTATTGTGCATCTCCCTATCACCTCATGCTATGCTTTGTATGTGGAATGCCAGGGGATTACTACCGGAAGAACCCGTCAGAGGCTGTAAACAGTAATACATGTAAATCGACCTTTCATGCCATGAAATGTTTCCTGTGTGGCAGTGACGTGTCGTATTGTGTTTTTAAGAAAGAGGCGGGAAACAATGCTCTGGCAGAGTTGACCGGGACCTCTGTCCAGAGAGAGAATCACCCGGCAGTATAAATAAGTCTATAGAGGGCGGAACATCCATAAAGATACTAAAACGAAGTTATAGCAGGAAGATAGAATGGGGGAATACGATGAAAAGAAATTGGCCCCAAGTCCTAGAAAAAGTCTACATATAAGAAAATTAGAATACGAAAATGCAAGGAAGAGAATTTTTATGGAGGAAGTCAGTCGGAAACAAAAAAATAGAAACTACTTGAAGATTAAGCGGATGAGAGAGAAGCAGCGTACCGTGAAGTATATATAACATATATATAACATTGGCCTTGTTGGATTCGGGTGCCTGCGTTAGTTGTTTAGGAAAGGGAGCAAAGAAGTTCCTCGAGGGTAAAGAGAGCGAGGTCATTCAGCTGACTGGAGAAAGCGTAAGAACAGCAAACGGCGGGGAAACGGCGGTGGTTGGAATGATTAAGCTTCCCGTTGTCTGGGAGGGGGCAACCAAAGAATTAGAGTTCCTTATAGTTCCTGAACTGACACAGGAGGTATATTTAGGTATCGATTTTTGGCGTGAGTTCGAACTGAATGTGGTTAATCGCGGGGTGAGTGAGAGAATGTGCAAAGGAACAATGGCAGAGCTAACTCCCGCAGAGGGTGACCTCGTTGTGGATACCGTGCCACACGAATTATCAGCGCCACAAAAAGTAGTGCTAGAGAAGGTAAAAGCACAATTCCCTTCTTTCACGGTATTGGGTTTAGGCAGGACGGACGTAGAAGAGCACGTCATTGACGTGACAAATGAAAGCCTGCCGGTAAAGCAAAGACATTACCCGATATCTACTGCCATTCAGAAGCTCGTTTTTGCGGAATTGGACCGAATGTTAGCCATGGGTGTGATTGAGGAGAGCAACAGCAGCTGGAGCTCTCCTGTGTCCCTCGTCATAAAAGGTAGTAAGAACAGTCTGTGTTTGGATGCCAGGAAGGTGAACGAACGCACTATCAAGGATGCTTACCCTCTGCCACACATCGATGGCATCCTTAGCCGTCTGCAAGATACGCGTTTCATTTCAGCGATCGACCTCAAGGATGCATTCTGGCAGATACCCTTGGAGCTAAAATCACGTGAAAAGACCGCGTTCACCGTTCCTGGCAGACCACTCTATCAGTTCACAGTGATGCCTTTCGGCTTATGCAATGCGGCTCAACGCATGTGTCGCCTCATGGATAAAGTCATCCCGGCCGCTCTTCGTGACTATGTATTTGTTTACTTGGATGATTTGTTGGTGTGTTCGGTGGATTTCGAGTCACATATGGCGTTATTAGAAAAGGTTGCTAAGTGTTTGCGCGATGCGAAGTTGACTATAAACGTAGAGAAAAGCTAATTTTGCTATAAGGAGGTGAAATATTTGGGCTACGTAGTAGGGGACGGGTGCATAAGAACCGACTCTGGCAAGATAGAGGCGGTGAAAGAGTTCCCTGTACCTAAAAGCCCGAAACAGCTGAGAAGATTCCTGGGCATGTCGGGATGGTACAGGCGCTTTATAAAAAACTATGCCGCCATAGCAGCCCCACTCCATGACTGTCTGACAAAAGAAAAAATAAAAAAGTTTGAAATGACAGAAGCAGCAATATCAGCATTCGAACAGCTGAAACAGAGCCTAATCTCAGCGCCTGTCTTGGTGCACCCGGATTTCCACAGACGATTTTACGTTCAATGCGACGCATCGACGGACGGGGTAGGTGGGGTACTGTTTCAACTGGACGACGACGGAAATGACAGGCCCATTGCTTACATGTCGGCTAAACTCAACAAGGCACAACGTAACTACAGTGTCACGGAGTTGGAATGCTATGCAGCGGTTCTCAGCGTAAAGAAATTCAGGCCGTACATCGAAGGGCTACCTTTTACAATCATAACGGACCATGCGAGCCTGAAATGGCTAATGGGTCAAAAGGATCTGAGCGGACGTCTGGCAAGGTGGAGCCTGAAGCTGCAAGCATTCCACTTCGACATAACACATCGTAAGGGATCACAAAATATCGTGCCCGACACATTATCCCGGATGAACATTGAAGAAATAGGGCCTGGAGAACGGAATCTGGATATATGCCTAGACTCACCATACTTTAAGACAGCTGAGTACACCGAACTCGTGGACGTTATAACACAGGACAAGGACCGGTTTACAGGTCTCTGCATATCAGACGGATATGTCTATAGAAGGACGAAATTCGACCGGGGAGACGACCTACAAGAACACCATTGTTGGAAACTCTGGGTGCCAACAGAACTGCGGTTAGGCTTAGTAGAAGCCGCTCACTATTCACCTTCAGCCGGCCACGGAGGTATGCATAAAACCTTAGCTCGTATTCGCGAGAGATACTACTGGCCAGGAATGGTCTCCGACGTGCAAAGGTGTATAAGCGGCTGCGACGTATGCAAAACAAGTAAAACTACAAATAACTTCCATAAGCCTCCAATGGGAAGACAACAAATAACTGAGCGACCTTTCCAGCGTCTGTATGTGGATTTCATGGGGCCATATCCTCGCACGAGAGATGGAAATGTTTTTATGTTCACATGTTTAGACCATTTTTCGAAATTTGTTTTCATAAAACCCATGCAACGAGCCACATCCGCTAAAGTTGTCCAATTCCTTGAGAGGGAAGTCTTTCATTTATTTGGGGTGCCCGAGTTCATACACTCAGATAATGGGAAACAGTTTATATCTGAGACCTTCACTAGCTTCCTCGACAGTTACGGGGTGAAACATGTACGAACCGCTTTCTATTCCCCACAAGCAAACGCGGCGGAGCGAGTAAATAGATCTATACTCCAAATGATAAGATCATATGTAGGTAAAAATCAGCGAAACTGGGACCAGCACGTCAGCGACACGGCGTTCGCCTTGAGAAGTGCCGAACATTCCTCGATATGCATGTCCCCATATTACGCCATATTCGGAATGCCTATGGTACAACACGGTGCGTCCTATGACATTTTACGAAGGTTAGGTTCGGTAAGGGATACTGACTGTGAAATACAACTAGGAGCAGACAGGCATCAGCTACTGAGGGAAAGGATTTTTGGTGAACTCAAGCGCGCACACCAGCGCAGTGAGAAGGTGTACAATACAAGGGCACGAGAAGTGAAGTTCAGGATAGGGCAAGTCGTTTACCGTAAGAATTTTAAGCAGAGCTCTCAAGCCGATAGTTACAATGCAAAATTGGGTCCCAGGCAAATACAGTGTGTAATTCTGCGCACAGTGGGCAACTCGATGTACGAGCTCGGTGACATGTCGGGAAAGCGAATAGGGATATATCACGCAAAAGATATCTTTGCAGCATAAATACCTGGCAGTGCTCAAGAGACGCGGTTGTTTGAACTATGTGCTTGGCCACGGTATTACCATCAGTTTTTTTTTGTGTCATGGGTAGATGCTTATTTTAACTACCTTTGACCTGCCATAAGATGTGGGTTCATGCGTAGCCCAGCGAAACTTCGGTAAGCAAGGGATAATCTTCGTTTTCTTTTAAATCAGATTGATTCTATTTTTCACAACCTGACGGCGGATATTGACTTAAAGCCCAGCTGTGGGTCATGGGTCGAGGCCACACGTAGAGAATGGTGTGCAAGGAGCTGTGTTGTGAACTCTCTTACGCACACGCTCCATTATGCTGGCAAAATCGGCGGGTGCGTGCTTGTAACACGGCCATGTAGATTGCCTGAAGTAAGTGTGGCTGAAATGAACTTGCAGCAAGGCTTTAACAGAGCTAAGAATCAAGTTTTGCAGGCCGCTGCTCAGTATCTGCTAGGTATAGAAATGAGTAGGTACGAGTGTGTTTGCAGTAGGTTTGAGCAAGGCGTTCGGCTTGGTTCGATCTTAAACTTGTAGGGGTTTGAAAAGATGGCAAATGAAGAAAAATAGCAACAAAACATAGAAACGGGACCTGAGTGTGTTTTGTCGTATACTTCTGACCAAAGTAATAATAGAATAGCTTAGGGAAAAGCATTGACGGCTGAATAACCGAAAGTGCCAGACGTTTGTGCGGGAATTTAGTAGTTATGCCGATATATCCGATTGAATATAAAGTTTGTGAGTACATATATACTCCGGGGTATTATATAAACCCTTACATATACCTATAACGGGGATCCCGACACTAAGTATACCGGACCCAGATTGACCAAGTGATAAGCCCGCTAATCCGAGGTAAGCCGTGGCTCAAACTTTTGTTTGATTTGCATACAGGAGATTCACGAGGATTGTGTCTTGTAGTTGTTTTTTTTTTTTTTTTTTTTTGTAAATAATAGACTGGCCCGTTGCAGCCTGAGTTTAACTTTTACACATGGACGTTCAGAAGAAACCATGTGCTTACTTACAGTCTTTCCGCATGTGTTAAAATTTTGTTGGTTATAAAAACACCTTGTTGCATTTCTTCATAAAAGTATATCGGTTTCATTTCACTTAGCATATACCCAAAGTGACATGTTGTTTTTGGTTGGTAAATCAGTTGCGGCAGAAATATATTGTCCCACTAATAGACCGGTAAAGTTAGGTTTGGTGTTTGTTTTATTTTATTCTTTTTTTGTTATCTCCTTTTTTTGGTAGTAAAATAATGGTAAACTTTGGTAAAAATAATAATATAAAATTTTTGGCAACAAGTGGGTTAACGAAAGGGCAAATCTCCTGTATGCAAAACTAATATAGTGATGGGAAGTGTTACGTCGATGGGTAGCTACATATGTGCATTTTACAGGTCCTTGCTCGCGGGAGGCTTGATAAAAGGACCTCGGCAGAAGAAAATCTATTCATGCATATAAACGTCAGGATATACCGTGGTGACAATAGATATATAACCGGCAGATATACATACATATATGTATAAGCATATACATAGTTGGAAATACATAAATGAAAATTCGGGTTTGGCGGGAACTGGAACAGAGCGCATGGAAGTCGCACAGTGGAAGTAGGACGTATCGGAGAAGAAGAAGATAGTACTTACCGATCATCTCTCCCAACTCGTAAACTCATAGCGATTAGCTATAATCAGCGAACATAATTTATAACGAATAACCGAATAGCTGGTCATTGCAGGCACATACATATATACGCATATATACATATATGTGCGAAAATCTTCACATATTCTTTTCCTAATTTTTTTTCTTTTGTTTTGGAACCGAGTGGCTCAATTTTTTTGTTCACTCTTTTTCTTTACGTCGGGCTTTTTCTTACACACCGCCCATTCCATTTTGGATGTTTTTATAGTTATTTTGATTTCTTTGTTTGCACTTCTGCAATAACACATTATCAATTCATTTTTTTTTGTTGTAGCTTATTTTGTAAGGCTGAAAGAAATTGTAATCCTTCACTTCCTTTTTATTTATTCATTCGCCACGTAATTTTTATATTGCACCTTTTGGTGTTACCACCGGAATCCATCCAGGATCAGGAAAACATAATTTTTTTTTCATTTATTCTTTTTGTTATTTTTTTTTACTTGCGCGGAACTGCAAGAAACAGAGGGTTTCCGAAGGAGTGTACTGACCGCGTGAAACTGATTCGAGCTTCACTCGCTGCCTACAACTTCTAGTGAGAGTTTCGATCTTCACGGGACCAGAGTAACCCTTCAATGAACTCTTGGATTCCACATAGCCCAATATATGTACGTATGTATGTGTAGTTTACAGAAATAGACTTCCTCCCACAGAACTCTCCACGTCCCGATGTCAATGGTACCAGAGTCAGCGGAACGAGATAAGAGGTGAGTGGTTTCATTAACAATTTACTTATATATATACATGTACTACATATATTTGGCGAAACATATAAACAAACAAAGCAAAGAAATTTGGAGCTAGGGTAACATTTCTTCTTTTCTTTTTGTTTTGTTCCTTTTTTTTTGTTTACTATTCAATACTTATTTAAATTTTTTTTTTCTCATAACTTGTCAATGGGTTTGTGGGTCTAATCGCAAACCGCCGTATATAAATACCCGTGTGCATTACTTCGGTAGGATCGATTCACAGGTGTAAACCCCGTGGCTAAAGTACACTGAATAAAAAGGGGGGAAAGGAATAGTCTAGGATAAAGTAGGTTTTAGGAATAGAATTCATGGATTAATCAACATTTATATTTAAGAATAAAATAATGTAAATATCGAATCTGAATCTTTTGGTGTCTATGTTTCCTTTCATGGGTAATTCTCTTATATTTGCAAACCATTGATAATGGTGTGGTAAGTCACTAAATTTGGTGAAAAAGGGGGGGCGGAAGGCTGATCTCCTGGAAGAATGGGGCAGTACAAGGGTGATTTGCCAACTTAACCACATTGCCGTAGAAACGCAGACATGACCTGACCAACCGACTTACTAACCTTAACGCATATGGGAGTTCTACCAAGTATGTGGAGTCAACGTAGAACTCATGGCTGCTTAGTGTTCAAGCAGATGGGGAGGGCCGACTCCAACGGACAGGACAGATCTCCAGCTTTTTTTTTCCCCCTATTTCAGGCATGAACCCTATTTATAATTTTTTTGATTGTGTACCAGCGAACAGAAGGAATTGGCAAGAACCACCCCCCTTTACGACGAGCTCAGCCGGGATGCCAGCATGCCTGCTCTGCCACTATCTATTTCGCCCTAAATAAAGTACACAACAGGCAGTGATGACAATGGGCGTATTTTGGTTTTTATATTTACGCGCCTGTCGCATGGTTCTGCGTTTAGCTCTATCGGGCGGGGAATGTACTACAAATTGTCTACAGAAGGAGTTCGCATATCCCCTAGGGTCCTTCTTCACCCTGTCACCGAAAGTAATATCTACTTTATCCTTGTGTTGCGTTGGATTAGATAGAGCTTTGACCGTAGTCCATAATTTGCCAACACCATCAGAGAGGTTGCATTGCTCTAGGTGTTGTTTTCATTTGGCCAGTTTATGTTTATCGACCAACCTACAAATTTCCGCGTTGAGATCCCTTATACGGGGGCCTGCGGGATTGAGACTTCGCACTTCATCTCTTTCTCTAGCCATGGCCGCTGCCTCCGCTTGGAAATTTGGTCTTATTTGAGATATTCGACCCGCAGGAATGAAGCGTTTAGAGGCCAAGTCAATGATGTTGCGGAAGTCTCGTTTGCCTTTGCGTACGTCCGTAGGAATGGATAGAGCAGCCAAGGATTCGTCCGTATATGTCTGAAAATTGTCACAGTCCGCCTTGGTAAAGTTAATATATGTACCATGCTCAGGTGTAATAAAGTCCGTCGGTCGTTCGATGGTAATGACTATAGGGAGATGGTCAGACGCCAACGTGAGTATGGGTCGCCAATTGGTTTTGTTCAATAGTCCTGCACTTACGATGGAAATATCTGGCGAACTATAGCAGTTACCCGATACTCTCGTTGGGGCGTCTCCGTTCAATGTACAGAAAGCCGTATCATCTATTTGTTCTGCAAGTACATGCCCCCTATTGTCTGCTGGCAAGTTTGAGTGCCACATGTCGTGGTGCGCATTGAAGTCGCCCAGGATCACGCGGTTATCTCCTCGTAATAGGAAGCTAATGTCGGGGTGATAACCGGTGGGGCAACTTGAGACAGGGGGTATGTAGATGTTAATGATTTGCAGATCGACATCTCCTGTACGGATGGTAATACCTTGGCTTTCTAAGATATCATCCGTTCCTTCGATGTCGGTATCAAATAGATGATACTGTACAGAGTTGTGCGTTACGAACGCTAGACCACCTCCCAGACCTCCTGTTACTCTATGACGGTCTTTCCGGTGGATGTTATATCCGCCATAGGTAATGAGGTCCGACCTAGGACTGAGCTTGGTTTCTTGGACTGCGGCAAGTTTTATGTCATATTGCGTCATCAAATTAGTTATCTCTGCGATCTTACCAGTTATATAATTGGGTACACTTCACTTCACTCTGTACTCACCTTTGTACAACTTATAATAAATAAAGAAAAGAAATCTGATTTTTAAATTTAAATTTAACTTTAATTAGCGGGAGCACAAAAGTAAAAAAGTGTGGCGGGTACAATAGGTTAAACGATTGTGTTTTGTTTATGTTGTGTAGGTGTGTTTGGTGTTGACATTTGGTGTATGTGTAATTGTGTTAGTGTGCGTGTGAGGTGTGGTGAGATGGCCGGCGGCAGGGTTGCTGCGAACGCGGCGGTGGTTACGGCTAAGTTAGCCATCCCGGCCCCCCTAGGCGAGTAATCAGCCTAGCAATCGCTGTAGCTGCTGCAGTGTCTCCACGACGTTGCTTAGCCCGGTTGGGCGTCGGTTGCGTTGCCTAGGAGGGTGCTGACGTGTTGATATTGCTGGGTTCCGGTATCGTGCACCAGGATGATTCCACGCCTGTGGACGATGGTTCGGCTGCCATATTGTGCGTCGAGGTTGCGTGACGCGTGGTGGTTGCGCTCTTGGTCGCGCGTTGTTGTGTAGCGCTCGCGGTTGCGATCTTGGTCGCGCGTTGGTGCGTGAAGGCGGTGCCGCTGGGGCGCTACGCCTGGCTGTCCGATGTAGCAGCGTATTATGTGGCCTGTCGCATATTTGGCACAACACATTCGAGGTGCACGCATCCGTCGCATGCCACAAGCCAAACAATTAAGGCAATAGCCATGTGCCTGTGCTACCTGTTGCCGTTGCTGGGGTTGCATGGCTTTGAATATGCCACACAAACGCAACGAGTGTGGTCGACGGCATAGGGGGCAACGTGCAGGATGTGCCGTTACCGGATCTCTTAGGGGCGGCTCTTCGGTGACCGCTGCATGGGTCTCATTTATAGCCCTACGTGGCGCTGGCGACGGTGCAGTTGTTGCACGAGGAGCGTTGGCGCGCGGAGGTGCAACAGGTGTTGCGCGGGCTCGTGGCACGGTTATCGCCGAGCGAATGATTGGTGTCGGGGCGACTTCTTCGAATTCCATGCTCGTAGACATCTGTTTTAAAAAGATAATGGACTTTAGTGTTTTATAAAGGCATTTGAGGTGCTTAATTTGAGCACTATGTGTATCTACAGATGTATTTCTTATATAAGGCTTTAGGTATTTATGATAAGCGGTTTTCTTTACGATATAAGAGGGTATTGTTAACGATTTTCAGGAGTCTAGTCCTTCGAGCCACCTCTTTAGGAGTGAGGGGTAACATCGCTTGGTGGATGCATTGCCTTTATTTGATTGGATGCGAGAATTATCGATTTTTAGCTATTCGCGCGATTGAAATTAGTTGGTATTAGACTCGGTTGGCAAAAAGCATAGTTTGACGAGCGGTCGCGTTAACATTCCGGTTTGTGTACGTAGGTCAACTACCCGGATGTGACCGTCGGAACCGTAGTTTACCTTTTCGATGCGGGCTAGCCGCCATTCGGTAGGTGGGAGACAGTCGTCATGTATTAGGACGCATTCTCCAATTTTTGGAGCTTCTTGAGTGTTTTTCCACCGATATCTTTTATGGAGGTCTTTGAGATATTCCTCCTTCCATCGGCGACTAAATTCATGATGGAGAATTTTGATTCGTTCCCATCGATTTATGAGGGAGAGTGAGTCCACGTTTGGTTCTGGTATAGCCAGAAGTGGAGCTCCTCTAAGAAAATGCCCAGGTGTGAGGGCTGTAAAGTCGGAGGGATCTTGCGAGAGCGCTGATAGCGGCCGTGAGTTTAGCACGGCTTCAACTCGTATGAGTAGCGTTGTGAACTCTTCGAAAGTGAATTTATGATTGCTAGCGGCTTTCTTAAAGTGTGTTTTAAAGCTTTTAACAGCTGATTCCCATAGTCCACCCATATGTGCGGCGCTCGGGGGGATGAATTGCCAATTAATGCCTTGAGGTGCATATTTTTCAATGACATTCGGCGAGACTTCTTTTGCGACCTGTACGAACTCTTTTTCGGTTGCGCGTTGGGCACCGATGAAGGTTTTACCGTTGTCGCTCATGATTTTGGAGGGAAATCCTCGCCGTCCGACAAAGCGTGCAAATGCCGCGAGGAAAGCTGACGTTGTCAGATCGGAACATAACTCTAAGTGCACGGCTTTTGTCGTAAAGCATACAAAAACAGCCACGTAACCTTTCGTTATGGTAGATGACCTTAGCATCGAGGCCTTTAACTGGAAAGGTCCGGCAAAATCAACACCCGTGATGGTGAAAGGCAGAGAAAAATTGCAGCGTTCAGGTGGTAGAGCTGTCATGATCTGCGCGCGCATCTTTTGCTTATGTAGCGTACAGACTTTACACGTAAAGATGCATTTTTTGATCAGAGGCTTTAGTCGTGGTATATAAAATTCTTGTCGGATCATTTGTTGCATTAGCCGGTGTTCGGCGTGTACCATTAAAAGGTGAAGATAATTAATGAAAAGCATGGAAAATGCTGATTTTTCAGGTATTATTATGGGATGCCGCTCGTTGTAGCTCAGGCTGGAGTTCGCTAGCCTTCCGTTGGCGCGAATCAGTCCTTTCGAGTCTACAAAGGGGTTAAGCACTAATAGAGCGCTCTTTTTGTCAATGGGTTTTGACCCCAGCAGTGTTCGTTCACTGTTATAGTATCGAGTTTGCGTGGACTCGATTAGAGCTATTTTTGCCCGCTGCAACTCTTGGTGCGTTAGAGCATAGCTTTCGGTATTAGATATTCCTTGCACTTTGTTCTTTAAGCGATTTACAAATTGAAACATATACGCTATTACCCTTAAGGCTCGGGGGAACGACGAAAATCGCTCTAGGATATCCGTGTCCTCCAGAGTGGTATGAAAGCCTTCGATTCTTCGACTTTCTGGGGCTATGATATTTCGTGCAGGTGATTTTGGCCACCCTTCTTGTGGTTCTACTAGCCAGCTTGGGCCGTTCCACCAAAGTGTGGTGGTTGTTAGGTGCAATGGTTTGCAGCCTCTTGTGCCAAGATCCGCAGGGTTATCAGCACTGGCAACATGCCGCCAAGTTGCTGGTCCTACTAAATCAATAATTTCAGCTGTGCGGTTTGACACGTATGTTTTCCACGTATGTGGTGGTTTTTCTAACCATGCTAGGACGATTTCTGAATCGGTCCATAAATACAATTTCCTATTGCTCAGGTTCAGGTGTTTTTGTACGGTCGAGGCTAGTTTTGCGAGCAGAAGTGCGCCGCATAGCTCGAGCCGTGGAAGGCTTACGGTCTTGAGGGGTGCGACCTTGCCTTTTGCTACTAATAAGTGGCTGGCAGTTTTGCCATTGTGCTGACTTCGCACATAAATCGCTGCGCAGTATGCTTTTTCAGAAGCGTCGCAGAAGCCATGTAGTTCGACTTGGTGATCAGGGGCGAAATTTACCCACCGAGGTATTTGTATCTCGGAAATAGTATGCAGGTTGTTTGCAAATTGGGACCATTTTATTAAGCGGAGTGGTTTAACCACTTCGTCCCAATCGGTTCCATCTAGCCATAATTCTTGTATCAAGATCTTTGCTTGAATCATAATTGGCGCAAGCCATCCTGCGGGGTCGAAAAGTTTCGCCACAGAGGCAGTCCCGGGTTTTCGGCTATATATATATTTGCCTTTTAGTTTTTTGCGGATTTTGGAGTGTAATGGGGTGTGGTTGCTGAGTGACCGCGCTCAATCCCGACTCTTGCGTCCTCGTTCGTGCACTCTGGGCAACGTTGAGCTACCTAGGCTCGCGGCAGAAAGAGAGGGAGCCCCGGGGGGGCCACTCTGACATACTTGGTTTAAGGGCTCACCGGGGTCTTTTTCGCAGCGTCTGTACACCAAGAGGTGCGGCTGTAAGCGGGCGTCTGTCTTGAAGCAAGCGGCTCGCTATATAAATGTGCAAAACTTTTCCCTCCCAATCCAGGGTGTTATGCGATACCGTGCCCATTGGACGTTTGCAGCCGGGAGGCAAATCGTGGCTGTAGTCGAACGGAGCCTCACTGATACCGGGCCGCCTCAGGGAGTAACTATGGCCTTACCGCGGTATGGGGCTCTGCCGCGGCGGACGACACACTTCCCCTTACACTACCCTTGACCCTAAGCTGGCCTTGTCCGGCGAGGGGTCGTACGAACAAGATGAAGAACACACAAAATACAAAGCAATTAACGACTTCGTTTACTCCGCAGCAGAGAAGAACTATGCTGGAGCAAGCGAAAACACAACGCCGGAGGACAAACTCCGCCTCAAAGTTAACTGGGAGGCCGACAGCGATGGAAACTACGGGTCAGTCATCCCCCAAACTGCTATCAAGTAAGAGTGACTTGATGGGAGCAAGCAACAGTGCGGCTGCCTACGCAGTCAAGCAGAAAACGGCGGAAGCTAAACTTCCATCAAGCGCTGGTACGAAACCCAATCTCTTCACATCTGGGGCAATGGTCTCACGACCTGGTTTCAGAGTTTCGAAAGAGAAGGACGACGCCGCAAAGGGAGAGACCGCGATGGCAACTACGAGTCTGAATCCCCCCAAAGAGGCATCTCCCCGACGCTTTGCGTACTGGGATAAAAGAAAGGCCGCAAGGATCCTTAAAAAATATGAGGGAGCACCGCAGGAGAAGCTGTCGCCGGAAGAAAGGAAGATGGTGGAGGAAGCGAAAGCTCTGATACCAAATTTCCAGAGGCCCTATGTGCCTAAGAGGGTGAACGGTAATCCCTTCAAACGCCAGAGATCGGACGGAGAGGTAGACCCCCATCCGAAGCGGCATCAGGTCAACCCCGTAGTGGGAAAACTCAGCTTTGCTGAAGTAACCAAGGACAGAATCCTTATAGGTTTCATTGACCGAGGTAACGACCGTTGGTCCATCCCCAAAGACCAGTGGCTGTATGTCCGAAATGAAATGGGCAGGGCCCTCCTCCACTTAATGCGTGAGTCTCCGGGTAGTCCGCCGCGAGGTACTGACGCGGGCTGGCACCAAGGTCAGATCAAAATATTCGCGTGCGAGGATGCAAGAACTGTCGCACTGTATAAGGCAGCAGTTGCAAGACTGGGTGAAGTCTATCCAGGGGCAAGACTAGATGTCGTCGACTGGAAGGACATTCCTGCTCGGCCAAGGGCAAGGGCATGGATTCCTGCCGTCCCTGCAGAACCCGAGAATATTCTTGAGATGCTGCAGGTCTGGAATCCGTCTCTCCCGACGCAGGATTGGGGCGTCAATCTGGTCGATGATGTGGTTGGGCCCAATAGACAGGTGGTTATCACTCTGAATAAGGAGGCGCTCGAGCCCCTTAAACGGTGCAACGGACGAGTGCATTACGGCTTGGGTCAGATCGTGATCCACGTATACCGTGGCGATGCACAGCGCGCTGCTATTCCGGACGCTCCGGAGGACTCGGAGATCGAGGCATCGGAAGGGGAAGCAGAGGAGTCCGACGCGGAAAGTATGTTATCCGCCACGTCAAATTGCGATGGTGCTGCGAACAACTCGGCGATAGAAGAAAGCCTGCTTGACGAAGAAGGCCTCGACGTCACGATCGTGGCTAAACCTGAGCACACTAACGTTGATGCTGCTTCAGACAGCAGGGTTCCCGCCACGCCAAATCGTGCAGGTGCTCTGAACAACTCCTCGTTGAGAGACAGCCCCCGGAACAGGCCAGACCTCGACGACACGCTGGCGGCAGGGATGTCTGAGCTCTCTCATGTTGGTGGTGCTTCAGATAAATCTGCACAAATCTAAAGCAGCCTCGGCTGTTTTAAGCAGTCGTCTTTCTAAAGGCGACGTAGACGTGGTCCTTATCCAAGAGCCCTGGGTCAATAGCTCTAGGATCTGTGGATTGGGGACTAAGGGGTACAAGCTCATCCAAGCCAACGATGAGGGCAAGGTCAGAACCTGTATTTTGGTAAAGTCTGAGCTAAACACCTTTCTATTACCCAACTACTCAAATGGTGACGTTACAGCTGCCAGCTTAACAGTCGGCAGCACCAGCCTAACGATGGCGTCGGTCTATATGCCCTATGACGCCGAAGAACCTCCTCCACAAAAGGAGGTGAAAGATCTGGTGGATAATTTCTGTACGGGCCATCTTATTATTGGAGCTGACGCTAATGCTCATCACGTCCAGTGGGGAAGCTCCGATATTAACGCTAGGGGCGAGTCTCTGTTTGACTACCTACTAACAACTAACCTGGTGGTTTGTAACGTGGGTAACGAGCCTACTTTTATAACTAAAGCTCGTAGGGAGGTTATAGACCTCACTGTTTGTAGCGAAGGCGCTTATGAGTGGGTCAGAAAATGGCGTGTTCTTGATGAGCATTCATTTTCTGACCATCGGTACATAGAAATTGTGTTAGACTTTATTGTTGAGCAGCCAGTTATGAAACGAAATCCACGCAACACTAACTGGCAGCTACATAACCAAATATTAGCTAGGGACCTGCCAGTATTACCTCCACAAGCCCCCTCATCAGTGGGAGAACTGGATGACCTGGTAACGACCTTTACAACGGCGCTCTCAAATGCCCTAGAGCAGGCTTGTCCAGTACCAAAACCACGCGGCAAACATAGACCCCACTGGTGGTCTTACGACCTGGATTCGTTCCGTATATCATGCAGGAAGCAATTTAACAAGGCCAAGAGCATCGGTACGGAGCCTGAATGGCTCGAATATAAAGCTAAACTGAGGGCCTATAAAAAGGCTCTAAGGCAAGCGAAGAGAACTTCGTGGAGAAATTTCTGCACCGGGGTCGAAAAAGTCGATGATACAGCGAGACTTAGACGAGTGCTATCAAAAACTCAAACAGCCATTAGCTATTTACGGAAGCCTGACGGATCTTGGACCAGCACGGAAGGGGAAACCCTGGAGCTGCTCCTGAACACACACTTTCCGGGGAACTTGTATGATGCACCTGTAGCATCTGCAACAAACCTGGCGGTAAACATACCCATTACGGAGGAAAGGGTAAGGTGGGCAATCAAAAGCTTTGAGCCGTTCAAGGCAGCTGGGCCAGACGGGATTTTCCCCGCACAACTTATAAACACGCTGGAAATATCAGCTAAATGGCTGGTAGTTCTCTATTCTGCCTGCCTGGCTCTTAATTACATTCCGTGCTCCTGGAGAAGCGCCACGGTAGTCTTTATTCCAAAGGCTGGGAAGGCCTCACACTATGAGCCTAAAGACTACAGACCGATCAGCCTCTCGTCTTTTGCACTTAAAACCTTCGAGAGGATAATTAGCGATTATCTCTCCTCTACTATTGATAGCAACCTTATTTCTAGCTATCAACATGCATACACCAAAGGTAAATCAACGGAAACTGCGCTCCACAGCCTAGTCTCTATTGTTGAAAAATCATTGCACGAAAAGGAGTACTGTCTCGTGGCCTTTCTGGACATCGAAGGGGCTTTCAACAATATAAGGCCGGAGGCTATTAACACTGCTTTAACAAACCTGGGCATAAATAGGTCTCTTATTGGTCTAATTGATCAACTACTAAAGGGAAGGAAAATAGTTTCTTCACTGGGAACAGTTGATCTTTCACGCTATGTCACAAGAGGAACGCCTCAGGGTGGTGTTCTCTCCCCGCTCCTATGGAACCTCACCGTAAACTCGCTGCTACGAGACACAAGGTGGGGGGGCGGGAAGATAGTGGCATATGCAGACGATTTAGCTATTGCATATAGGGGCAAATTCCCACAAACCCTGTGTGACTTGATGCAGGTAGCACTGCGAGAAGTTTCTTCATGGTCCTCTCGCTGCGGACTTAGCATCAACCCGGGAAAGGTGGAGCTTGTCCTTTATACCAGGCGGTACAAGATACCACCGCTGAACCTACCAGAACTAGATGGCGTGCGCCTGAACTTAGCTGATAAAGCCAAATTCCTAGGCACAGTTCTAGATAGAAAGCTTAACTGGAAGGAGAATGTCATCCAGCGCCAGAGGAAAGCGTGCATTGCACTTTACACGTGTAAAAGAGCCATTGGCAAAAAATGGGGGCTCAGCCCCAAAATTTGCAGATGGATCTACACTGCGATAATCCAGCCAATTATGCTGTATGGAGTCGTGGTATGGTGGCCTGCGCTAGGAAAGGCAACAAACCTAAATCTGTTAGGAAAAGTCCACAGATCGAGCATGATCTGTATAAGCGGGGCGTTAAGAACAACGCCCAATGAAGCTCTCCAGGCCATTCTTGGCTTTTTGCCACTCGATCTGGAAGGGTACCGGGCAGCAGCAGCATCGGCTCTGCGTCTAAGGGAAACGTCCGTCTGGGGCGCAAGCACTATTGGACACTCCTGTATTCTAAGATCTTACAGCTTTCTCCCTCTGAGCACAGATCGGTGTGCGACCACAACAGTCGGAGATTGTTGTTTTAGAATAAACATTCCCAGCAGGGAAGACTGGGAGAACATAGATCGGTGTCCCGCTACTAATGGCGGCACTTTTATATACACCGACGGCTCGAAGTTAGACGGCAGAGTCGGAGGAGGGGTTTACTCAAGGGATTTGGACCTAGAACTCTCCTTTAGACTACCTGATCACTGCAGCGTCTTCCAGGCTGAAGTTTCTGCAATCATGGACGCCGTGACTTGGATAGGTGAACGCACCATAGGACAGGATATCTGTATTTTCAGCGACAGCCAAGCGGCCATCAAATCCCTTGGCTCTTACTCGTTCAACTCTGAACTGACGCTCAGCTGTCGTCGATCTCTTCAAGAGATGGCCCAACAGAACCGCGTGAACCTCACATGGGTCCCGGGACACAGGGACATTGAGGGAAACTGTAGGGCAGACGAACTTGCCAGGCAGGGCACGACCAAGCAGATTCTTCAAGATAAAGAGCGCATAGGTATGCCGTTTGCCACGTGCAAGCTAATGCTGAAGGAGCATACACTCCGCGAAGCCAACGAAAGATGGCTACAAGCCCCAGGGTGCCGGATATCCAAGCAAACCTGGCCAAAATGCGATCTTAAAAGATCTAGACACATATACGCCCTAAAAAGGAAGGAAATATCCATATTAATAGGTGTTTTAACCGGGCACTGCCTTATTGGTAGGCACGCAGCAAGGCTAGGCGTTCCCTACCGACGATGCTGCAGGAGTTGCAAAGATGATGAGGAAGAGGAAACGGTGGAGCACCTCATCTGCAACTGCCCGGCCTTAAGCGGAGCGAGAAGGCGCTCTCTGGGAGTTCCCTTCCTGGTTAGCTTAAGCCAGGTCGCGGAGCTAGACATAAAGGACTTGATGGCCTTCATCAAGTTATCAAAATGGTTCGAGGAGGGGTAGCGGTGTCGGTTAGGAGTGTCAGTCCCGGGTTTTCGGCTATATGGAGAGTCCCAACACCACTGGGATTTTCCATATGGCCGGGCCCCGGGACTGACTTTCCTAGTGTTTGGTGGTATCACAACGGGCCTTTTATTACTGGCCTAGGTGTGCCTTTGCGGCAGCCACTTCTACCTACCTTTTGCGGATTTTGCAGATATCGACTCCAGAGTGTATGAAAATTGGTCTGATATTGCATTTCATTGTATGCCCAAGTTTTTGGTGGTGTTCTCTTTTTCAAATTTTAGAAAATTGGTATCTAGCAGATTTTCCTTTTTTATATTTGCCAGTAATTCTGGATGATTGGAAGTTATCTTTTTTAATGGAAACCCTGCTGAGTCGAGGGCTTCGATAACTTGAGCTAGTGATTCGCACGCTAAAGGAAGGCTATGGCTTCCCGACAGTATATCGTCTACGTACGTTTGAGAGCTAAGTACCGGGGCGGCTAGAGGTAATTTGGCTTTTGTGTCCTTTGCCAGTTCGTGTAATGTACGAATGGCTAGGAAGGGGGGCGCAGTTTACGCCAAATGTCACCGTTTTTAGTTTGTAGTCGCGTATTGGACTACTAGGTGAATTGCGAAATATAATTCGCTGGTAATCTTGGTCGTCTTCATGTACTAGGATTTGCCTGTACATTTTCTCGACGTCACCGTTGAAAACGTATTTATACATACGCCACTGTAGTATAAGTAGCATTAAATCTGGTTGTAATGTTGGTCCCGTGTATAAAACATCGTTAAGGGAGTTACCTGAGCTTGTGCATTGAGATGCATTAAACACCACTCTTACTTTTGTTGTAAGTTTTTCCGGTTTTATAACCGCGTGGTGTGGAAGATAAAATGATAAAATTGTCGTATGAGGTTTTTAGCTCGCCTTTTTTAAGTAGGTGGCTTTGTAGAAGTCTTCACAATACTTATCGTCAGCTGTAGTAACGGGAATTGGAGGGAGTTCTTCGACTTCCCAGAATTTTCTCAATTGTGAATTAAGATTTTCGTTTGAAATATCTTCCACTTGCGTTGTGAACGTGGAGATTTTCTCTTTGACTTGGCCGCTTAAAATCCATCCGAAGATGGTATTTTGGGCTAATATGTTGTTGGAGATTTTCTCAAGACCTTGTAGTATTATTTGGGGGATTAGATCGCTTCCCAATAATATGTCGATTTGATCGGGGGTATGGCAATTGGGATCGGCAAGTTTCAGATGTGAAAACTTTTGCCAGTGCTCGCTATTTATATTATAGCTTGGGAGCATGTTTGTCAGTCGCGGCAGAACTATAGCTTGTGCTTTTATTCTTTGATCCGCATTTGAAGACATCAAGGTAATGAGGCAGATTTTACTTGAGTTTTGTACTACTCTTCCACCCATTCCTGAGATTTCAAAGTTGGCTGATTTGGTTGGTAGATTTAAAGTTTGTTGGACCTTCCATGCTATAAAAGATCGCTGTGATCCTTGATCGATTAAGGCCCTCAACTTAAATCGTTCTCCTCGGTGTTCGATGGAGACGATTGCTGTAGGTAATAAAGTTTTGCTTTCATTTTCTGAATGAAGCGTTTGTATTCTGGCTGCTTTTGAGCAGCATGGTTGTTCTTGACAACTTTCAGGACTTTCTGTTTCGATATTTTCCGGACTAGCTGTTGCCGCTAGTCCAGTGGTTCTATTGAAAGTTCGACTATTTTGAGAGTTGTTGTGATTTTTTATATGGAGCATCGAATGGTGTCTGTATGTACTCGGACATCTCTGTACTGGGTGACTATTCGACAAACAGTTTGTACAGAGTTTCTTGGTCCTGACTAAGTTATTTCGCTCGCTTGTTGATAATTTTGTAAATTTCTCGCAAGATCTTATTGAATGGCCTCCGTTACACAGTTCGCATGACAAATATCTATGTTGTTCAGATGTGAACGATTGATTTCTGGTGAAACTTTTATTGTTAGAATTATAGTGGCTCCTATTATGGGAGTTAAAATTACTGGCTTGGGGTTTAAAGAAGCTTTTATTTTCATTTGCATTTTTCGGCTTTGTTTCTTTTGTACCTACCCGTTCTGCGATTTCGAACTGAGTGGTTAGAAAATCTTTCATTTGTTGCCACGTTGGGCATTTTTTGCGGGATGAGAGCGATTGCTCCCATAAAATTAAAGATTTTTCTAGCAATGTGGCAGCACAAATATTGACCAGAATTGGGTCCCAGTTTTCAGTTTGAATTTTTTGGGTTTCTAAAACCGACAAACAGTTTGTTACTGTTGATTGTAATTTGAGAAATTCCTCGCTAGTTTCTTTTTGAATTTTTGGTAGATTCATTAATGTCGTTATTTGTTTATCGACTAATACTCTTTCATTTTCGTATCTAGCTTTTAACGCTTCCCAAGCCAGATTAAAATTGTCATCGTTAGGTGTGAACTGTTTTACTATTATCCCTGCTTGACCTTTAGTTTTATTTCTTAAATGATATAGTTTTTGCGCTTGTGATAGCTTTGGGTGGTTTATGTAAACGGCTGAGAACATGTCTCGGAACGACGGCCATTGCTCATAACCCCCATGAAATACTTCAGTATCACAGGCCGGCACTTTGAGATATATGCCTGAATTTGTTTCTTTGATTTGTGTTTGGGGCAGCTCTACTCGTTGTAGAGTAGGTGCAATAATTGGCCTTAAAAGTTTTAATTGATCGGAGATCATGGCCTTTGTCTCTTCATATCGGTCTAAGCAGTTTTCATACTTTGAATAAGCCGATTCTTTAAAATTGTCTGGCAAGTCTGAATCATCAGTTTCGATGATTGCGTCATATGCCGTTTGGAGCCTTGTCCAAAATCTGTCAAGAGATTTGTCCTTGACTTCTAAAACTGATTCGGTATTATCTTCTATAGGGATTGAGGCGAATCTAGTGCAGTATCTTATGATACTGGCACTCTCAGTTATGAATTTTGCTGCTAAAATTCTTTGCCCTTTTTTTGCTTTCCACCCTGTTTTGAGCGGGTGCCGTCAGCAGGGCTGCCTTGAGGCTTTTCGTCTTCACCCAATTTGGGTGGATCCACTACGATATTTGGAGTTTTTGGGTCGGACATTATGTTTTTTTTAAATTTAATAAATGTCAATAATATTAAACTTTTTTTTTTTTGTATTACCGAGTTTTATTTTTATCGGTGCTTATATTTTTTCCGCGCGACTGTCGGTTTTTAGTCGTTAACGATTTGATCTATTAATATAAATAGATATCAATTTATATCAATGTCTGTATATTATTCAATAATAGAACTTATTTTTATTGAATCGGGATTTCATTGCTATCGCTGCTTTTATTTTGCACGCGAGTGTACTTTCTAACTTGGCTTTTTATTGTGAAATAATGCAAAGGCTGATTGAAATTATTACCGCTTATTAATACCTTATATAATTTTTATAAGTACTTACAATATTTTTTGGAAGGTATTGTCAATTTATAAGTACTTTCAAAAATTTTTGTTGGGGATAATCTAGTTAGCGAGGGTGGGTGCTACACGTTTGTGTGCTTGTCTGTTTGTATACCTTACAGAGAAGAAAAGCAATGCAGGTAAACAATAGGGTTTGTTTTGTTTCGTGCTTTCTTTCTACAATGTTAAATTCAATGCAATTAAGTGCAAGGAACTTTGTTGTTTATATATATTTTGTTTCTTTTGGGTTGCTGGAATATAGCTTTTTCCCTAATTTGTGTGTTCGTATATTTTTGTTGATAATCACTCAGTAATTTTACTGGGAGAACAGAAAATAGCTTCGCTCACAATTTAAATATTTTCGTTTATTTTTCTTTATTCTTCCTTCTGCTTATTTTGTTAGTGCAATCCTGCCTTTGCTTGACTTATGTGCGCAAGGGATTGCAAGCTAAAGGGGGTATTGCCGGTAAAATTCGCAAGTCAGACTTGAAACCTATGTTTTGTTTTTGGAAATTTCGATTTGTGCTTGACAACACGAAAAATAAGCAGTATGTCCGCGGTGAGATTTTTTTCTTTTAGTAAGTATTTGTTGTAATACTTTTGTGCGGGACTTAATTTGAAACTTATATGTAAATATGTATGGTCGGAATTTACCAGGGTTAGAATATTTATATATATATTTTTTTTTCACGTTACTTTTTTAAAAATTCCGTATTCTATAGAAACTTTTTGGCAATGTTAAATATTTGAATATATGTACGTATATATTTTTATGTGTAACAGTTCGATTTAGGGTAATACGGATTTATGGAAAAAATCCGTAGAAATACTAAATGAACGTCTTAATAATTGGAAGTCATACAACTCACCGCTCTTTAGCAAGGGTTAAGGGGAAGTTTAAGTACTTAGCCTTTTTAATTATTTTGTATTTATAATTTTTAGTTAATGTTGTTGTTTGTCCTTCCTTCCCTCGCTTTTTTTCATATGTGTAGCAACATATTTTGTTATGTTAGTTTGTATATTTCCGCGCCCGATCTTATGTTAGTGGACTGTATTTTTATTTTGTTGTTTGTACTTTAGTTTTTGATGGTTTTGTTTTTTGTTAACCGGCGCGCCCGAATATTTTATAATAATATTTTGTTTAAATGTTTCGATAATTAATTAATTACCTTTTTTTTTTTTCAATCACCCTAATGTTGGGTTTTACTGTGCACGTCTTGTTTTTGTAAATTTTGTTTCCAACTTCTTTTTTGATCTTTAGTTTGTTTAATTTCAATATATTTTCTCACTGTCCATATGTTTTGCGCCTTTTTTGTTGTTGTGGACTTTATTTAATATTTTTAACGTGTTTTCCATAGGTGCTGTTCACTAAGGCGAAGATGGACCATATATAATTGGGTACACTTCACTTCACTCTGTACTCACCTTTGTACAACTTATAATAAATAAAGAAAAGAAATCTGATTTTTAAATTTAAATTTAGCTTTAATTAGCGGGAGCGCAAAAGTAAGAAAGTGTGGCGGGTACAATAGGTTAAACGATTGTGTTTTGTTTATGTTGTGTGGGTGTGTTTGGTGTTGACATTTGGTGTATGTGTAATTGTGTTAGTGTGCGTGTGAGGTGTGGTGAGATGGCCGGCGGCAGGGTTGCTGCGAACGCGGCGGTGGTTACGGCTAAGTTAGCCACCAGTTAATCCGTTACAGTTGTGCTGTAAGATTTCCATAGGCGTGAGAGACGGATGTGTTCGCCCAGGTGTTGGTAGGCTAAGACCAAGGCTGTGCCTCAGCCTAGTTAGCTGTGGACCTGGTGTAACCGGGTTGGCTGGCGTCGTAAGTTGAGGTGTGTTACAGCATGGTGGGATGAACGCATCCGTCCAGAGGTTCCTGTTAGCGAGCCCAGAGCATAGATGTACGTGGCATTGGCCTAAGCAGTTATTGCATTTGACCGATGACGCGGGTGTGTATAATCTTTGCCGACAAACAGTACACGTAGAGACAGGTGCGAGAAGATGTTGATCCTGACTCACGTGAGAATTTAAACGGAAGGGGGGGGGGGGGGGGGTGTGATGTAGAAACAGAGAGAGACTGGTGTTCGGAGTTGCTCATGTCTAAACTGGTGTTCGGAGTTGCTCATGTCTAAACTGCTCCGGTGGGAGCGAGAGTGTTGAGCTGCTGCGCGTGATGTTGACGCCATAAGGCACGAGCAACAGTTTGTGTGGCGGGTATAGCAGAAGTGCTGCTAGTCGTTAAGACATTATTATTATAATTATTAGTATTGCTACTAGAAAGTGGCGGTAGG
Source organism: Campiglossa producta (assembly GCA_964058755.1). NCBI lineage: Eukaryota > Metazoa > Arthropoda > Insecta > Diptera > Tephritidae > Campiglossa > Campiglossa producta. The sequence goes on along the minus strand of CAXKVI010000001.1, from coordinate 108,550,818 downwards.
GGTGCGCTTGAACGGCGCTTACCGCGGGACGCCCGAGGGCGCAAACAACAAGTGGCCACGAAAGTACGGGGTCTGTGGATGTTAAGGTTAAGCCCTGAACATCCAGATTTATGGAGCCATCTCTTACACGAGAAGCATTGCACAGAATGCGACCGTTTAATATATATCTTTTTGCAACAGACACTGCATATCCATTCTTTTGGTCCGGGGTTCGGCTCAACGCCCGCCCGTAACAATAGAATATCTTGCAGCCCTGCTGCAAGGGGGGAGGATGATAGTTTCGAAATGGGACAAAACATACTAAACAGGGTTACATTGAAAGTGACAGTCCTTGGCCGAGGTAAAACCCCGGGTGGTTCCACTGCGCAGAGATCCATGGCGATGTCCTGGGTTTTCTGCTCTGAGAAGTGACTGTACATAGGGAACCCGCATACGCTCGTATTCAGTGCTAGTGTCATCTCTGGCAACAACTCATCCCATAACTTATGCTCTTTACTAGTGAATTGCGCTATCAACCTCTTGATGTTACGATTTGCCCTCTCCGTCGGACTCTCTTGCGGTGTGTATGGTGCCGTTAGCTGGTGCTTGATGCCAGCTTCTTGTAGAAACTTTTTGAAATGCCTGCTCGTGAACTGTGCTCCATTGTCTGTGATTAGGACTTTTGGTGCGCCAACTCTGGCCAAAATCCTTTCCCTCATTCCTCTGATCAGATTCTCCGTCGTCGCCTTTCGAATCGCTATGACCTCTACCCATTTTTAAAATTTGTCAACAAAAACTAGGGCCATCGTATTTCCATGCTTCGATGGAGGAAGTGGTCCACGAAATCTGTTTGCGCGTAGCAAAAGGTTCTTCGGAAATCTGCGTGAGCTTCTTACCTGCAGCTTGTTGCTGGCTGGGCTTGTAGACTTGGCAGGCGTGGCATTGTTGTACGTATTTTCTTACGTCTCTGAACATTCCAGGCTAGTAGTACTTCATCATGGTACGCGCGATGGATTTCCTTATACCCATGTGTCCTGCACTCGGTGTGTCGTGTATCTTGTCGAGCACCCTTTTCCTCTCTGCTGTCGGCACACATAGCTTCTATGGTACCGCATCCTCGCCATCCATTTGACCTCCAATTCTTCTATACAATCGTCCTTCCTTAATCACGTAATCTGGGAACTTCTCCGCCTCTTGCGGTATACCATTTACATGTGATGTTACCCCCCTGTATACTACCCAACTGTTCCTCCAGCGGCTGCCTCGATAGTGCGTCTGCGACCTCGTTCATTTTGTCTATTCTGTACTATATGTCGAATGAATACTGTTGTAGTTCGAGCGCCCATCTCGCGATCCGTCCCAATGGACTTTCGATAGTATTCAACCATTTTAACGCCAAGTGATCAGTAATTATCGTGAAATTGTGCCCTTCTAGATATGACCTCATCTTCCTAGTAGCCCAAACGATGGCAAGACACTCCTTCTCCGTTGCCGAGTAATTCGTTTTGGCCTTATTTAGCCGACGGGTCGGGTACGCAATCACCCGCTCCTCGCCATCCAGCCCCTGGGTGAGAACTGCACCAAGTCCGTAATCGCTCGCGTCTGTCTGCAATCATCATCATCATCATTTATTGGCGCTTAACCGCCTAAGCGATTTTGGCCGTTTCGTATCAAAGCACGCCAGTCATTCCTTTTTAGCGATAACCGACGCCAGTTGGAAACCCCAAGGGAGTTCAAGTCATCCTCCACCTGTTGTTTCCATCTCAGTCGAGGCCTCCCCCTTCCTCTGCTGCCGAATTCAGGCGACGATAGGAAAACCTTCTGTGCTGGAGCTTCTTTGTCCATTCGCATAACATGGCCCAGCCAGCGGAGTCTTTGGGCTTTAATTCGCTGGACTATGGTCAGATCTGCGTAGAGCTCGTACAGCTCATCATTAAATTTCCTTCTATACTCGCCGTTGGCATCACGGGAAGGACCATAAATCTTCCGGATAACTTTTCTCTCAAATACTCCAAGGGCCATCTCATCTTCTCTTGACATGGTCCATGAATCTGAGCCATACATCAGGACAGGTATGATGAGAGACTTATAGAGCGTGATCTTTGTTCTTCGAGAGAGGACTTTACTTCTCAATTGCCTACTCAGTCCAAAGTAGCACTTGTTGGCAAGAGTGATTCTCCGCTGGATTTCTAGACTGATATTATTTTCGGTGTTGATACTGGTTCCCAAATAGACGAAGTCCCTCACAGTTTCAAATTTGTAACTATCAACAGTGACATGGCTGCCAAGGCGCAGGTGCGCCGATTCTTTCTTTGATGACAGCAAATACTTCGTCTTGTCCTCGTTCACGGCAAGACCCACTTTTTTCGCTTCCTTATCCAGTCCAGAGAAGGCAGCGCTTACGGCGCGGTTGTTAAGGCCAATCAATATCATCGGCATACGCCAGCAATTGCACGCTCTTGTAAAAGATTGTACCATTGCGGTTTAGCTCTGCTGCTCGAATTATCTTCTCCAGCATCAGATTGAAGAAATCGCACGAAAGGGAGTCGCCCTGTCTGAAGCCTCGATTGGTTTCAAATGGCTCAGAGAGGTCCTTCCCGATTCTGACGGAGCTGTTGGTATTGCTCAACGTCATTTGGCAAAGCCGTATAAGCTTTGCAGGGAAGTCAAATTCAGACATGGCGGCATACAGGCAACTCCTTTTTACGCTGTCAAAAGCGGCTTTAAAATCGACAAAGAGATGGTGGGTGTCGATTCTCTTATCATGGGTCTTCTCCAGGATTTGGCGTATCGTGAAAATCTGGTCGATGGTAGACTTACCAGGTCTAAAGCCACACTGATAAGGTCCAATCAGTTTGTCTACGATGGGCTTCAGCCTTTCACACAACACGCTAGAAAGAACCTTATATGCGATATTAAGAAGACTAATTCCGCGGTAGTTGGTGCGGTTAGCGGGATCGCCTTTCTTGTGGATTGGGCAAAGCACACTTAAATTCCAATCCGGAGGCATGCATTCGTCTGACCATATTCTGCATAAGAGCTGATGCATGCTTTTTACCAGCTCTTCGCCTCCGTGTTTGAACAGCTCGGCGGGTAGTCCATCTTTTCCAGGCGCTTTGTTGTTTTTGAGCCGGGATATAGCTATCCTCACTTCATCATAGTCAGGTGGTGGGACGACTTTTCCATCGTCAGGGATTGGGGTATCGGGTTCGACGCCTCCCTCGCAATTTAGCAGTGAGGAGAAGTGCTCCCTCCATAATTTAAGTACACTTTGTACGTCGGTTACCAGGTCGCCATTATTGTCTTTACAGGAGCTTGCCCCGGTCTTAAAACCTTCCGTCATCCGCCGGATCTTTTCATAGAATTTTCGGGCATCATTCCTGTCAGCCAGCATCTCAAGCTCCTCACACTCACGCCTTTCGGCCTCACTTTTCTTTTTTCTGAAAAGGCGTCTCTCTTCCTTCTTTGCCTCACGATATTGTTGCCATACACTGCGGGTTGCGCCCGTTCGCAACGTCTCCTTGTAGGCAGCGTCCTTTTTTTTTCGAGGCAGTTTTGCATTCCTCATCGTACCAGTTGTTCTTGCGGACTCGCTGGAACCCTATAGTGGCCTCAGCGGCGGTACGCAATGAGTGAGAGATATGCTTCCATTGCTCGGTTACATCGTTAGGTCGAGGATTGCCCTCTGCTAGCAGGTGTGAGAGTCGAGTTGTGAAATTATCAGCTGTCTGTGTCATGCGCAGCTTCTCGACGTCAAACTTTCCTTCTGTTACTGTGCGCACTTTCTTCGTTGCACAGAGGCGTGTGCGTATCTTGGCTGCGACAAGATAATGGTCAGAGTCAATATTGGGACCACGCAGTGTACGCACGTCCAGAACGGTGGAGCTATGTCGGCCGTCAATCAAGACATGATCAATCTGGTTTCTAGTTCTTTGATCAGGGGACAGCCATGTGGCTTGGTGTATTCGCTTATGCTGGAACCTGGTACTACTGATGACCATATTGCGAGCAGCGGCGAAGTCAATCAACCTAGTGCCGTTGGGGGATGTTATATCGTGGAGACTGAATTTTCCAACTGTGGGACCAAAGACTCCTTCCTTGCCCACCTTGGCATTAAAGTCGCCGAGCACGATTTTGATATCATGCTGGGGGCAGCGATCATAAGCCTGTTCAAGTTTATCGTAGAAGGAGTCCTTCTCTGCGTCGTCCGTCTCCTCAGTCGGCGCATAGGCGCAGATAAATGTTATGTTGAAAAACCTCGCCTTGATGCGGATCGCAGCGAGACGCTCGTTCACAGGAGTGAACGCTAATACTTGGCGGCCAAGTCTCTTTCCCACCACGAATCCTACACCACGCGCTTTGCCGCGTGTCTGGCCACTGTAGTATACGTCACAAGGACCGATGGTCGTCTTTCCTTGCCCCGTCCATCGCATTTCCTGCAGGGCGGTGATGTCGGCCTTTGCGCCTACGAGGACATCAACCAGTCGGGCAGCGGTACCGTCCCTTGAAAGGGTCCGGACATTCCCGGTACATGCCCTAATATCCAAATCATTATGCCTTATTCGTTTTGCCGGGTCGTCAACATTAAAGGGGGTTCTCATCCGAGGCTTTGCAATTGTTTTCATTGGAATTAAGTTAAGTTTGGAAAATATTTACACATTTATATAGCGAGCCGCTTGCTTCAAGACAGACGCCCGCTTGCAGCCGCACCTCATGGTGAACAGACGCTACGCAAAGACCTCGGTGAGCCCTTAAACCAAGTATGTCAGAGTGGCCCCACCGGGGCTCCCTCTCTTTCTGCCGCGAGCCTAGGTAGCTCCCGTTGCCCAGAGTGCATGAACGAGGACGCAAGAGTCGGGATTGAGCAAGGTCACTTAGCAACCACACTCCATTACACTCCACTGCAATCGGAACTTCTTTGAAAATCTGGGCATGCCAATGCTGGTGCTTGTATGAGGGCGCTTTTCAACGCTTCGAATGCCACCTGCAGTTCTTCCCCCCATTTCCACCTTGTTCCTTTCTTCAACATTGCTGTTAGCTTGAGTCCAACTCGTGAAAAATCCGGTAAACACCTTCCGTACCACGAAACTACTCCTAGGAATCGCTTTAACTCTCGTATGTTCTGTGGTGGCGTTGGCTCCTTGATGTCAGCGAGTTTGTCTGGGTCCGTATGGATACCTCTCACTGACCACGTGACGTAAATATTTTAAACTTTTCTTAAAGAACTCACATTTCTCCGGGTATATTTTCAAATTGGCTCGTCTCAATCTGTCAATAACTTCTTTCAGGTGGGTGATATGCTCTTCTAGTGACGTGCTGGTGATGATTATGTCGTCCAGGTAGGCAAACGCGTGTGCCTCCAATTCCAGGTCAATTACTCGATCAAGTGCTCTCTGGAATGTGGCTGGGGCAGAGTGTAATCCAAACGGCATCACTTTCCACTGGTAAAATCTTAATACTTTCTTACATCAGGATTTGCCATCGTTTTTGAGATCCAGGCTGCTTATAAACCGTGCGCTGCATAATCTGTCTAAAATGGGTTGTATTCGGGGTAATGGGTAGGCATCTGGTACTGAACGAGCATTGAGTGGTCGATAGTCGACGCAGAGTCTCCATTTGCCGTTCTTCTTTCGGACCAGAGCTATAGGCGCGCTGTGTGGGCTACGGGATGGCTCGATGCAACTTTTTTATGAGCTCGTCTATCTCCTTATTTATGATCTCTTGCATCTTTGGGTTCTTCGGAAGATATCATAGTTTTATTGGCCGATCATAGCGCATTACTATATTGTGGGTGGCCACGTTCGACAAGCCGGACATCTCTTCGACAATCTGTAACTCGTGTTTAAGAAAGTTACTCACTGTCTCATCCATGATCTCCTCCGCTACTGGAACTCCTTGTTCTCGCCTTGCTGCCATCTCGCCACTTTTACTCTTCTCTGGGTCTACCATTGTCGTACATGTCACCGCGGCCTGCTTCTGATCGTCCACTTGCAACACTAATGTTTCTCCACCGCACGCCTGGTCGGCCACACTGCCAACAAAATTCACGGCGCTCGTTGCGGCATCCATACGCAAAATGTCCGCTCTCCCCGCATCTCTTGCACGCGCTTCTTGGTCTATGGTCGCCTGCTGTGGTCTATTCGTGCTACTTTGTGCTCCTGTGGTATCCTGCATTTGGTGTTCCTTCTCTCGCTCGCCCGCTCGCACATAATGATATCTTTCATCCGGTCTTGGTGGTAGAAATGGTTTGGCTGTTGGTCGGAGTGGTTCCTTTTCTGGCGCAATGTTGTCGTAGTCCTCGACCAGGCTCACAAATCTTTCCAGCCTAGTGAATTCACTCCACTTGACGTAAAGCTGGTACTCTCGCCGGGAGTTTCTGTACATCCTGTCCAGCTTCTTCTCATCAGAGTAGTCGGCGTGTCGCATCAGCCCCTGTAGAGATAAGACGTAGTCTTTAAATGTCTCACATGATTTTCGGAGTCCCGGGATAATATGGAGTGCTCAATCGGTTTAATACTGCAAGAAAATTGCCATAAACTATCATTTTCACGTTCGTCGAAGTTAATTAGTGAAGACAATATAAGTGAAAGTGATAAATACTTATTAACAAAACGAATAAAAGCAGTTGGTTTTAATAATATCTGTACCTATCATCATAAAAAATATGTCGATAACTATTCTCATTTTTTTGGGAGACAATGCTGTGATCCATTGAATATTCACAAAACTCCTATTAAAAAGTCACTTAGAGAAATTAGCATAGCATTTTGTGAAGAAAATGAAATTTTGAATCTCAAACCGGGACGAGCAATTTGTACACGCTGTATTGAAAACTTAAGCAAAGCGCCTTTTAAGGACATTAATAATAATCGTGAAGTGTCATTTGAACCTCCATATGAGGCACTAAATTCACTGAATAAAATATGTTCAATTCTCGAGGAATCACCGATTCCGCCAATTCAAAAATTAAGCGTACACCAGAGAAAACGTAAAATCTATGAAAAAGTGGACCAAATATCAAGAAAAATAAGAAACAAATTACAATCATCTTTTGACATTGTGGAAAGTGAAGAAAAGGCTAAGGCTAGTGATCATAACTGTCATAATTTAGACTATTTGGACTTGATCGAAGAAATGAAAAGAAAATTTAAGGCTTCATCAACATTTGATGAAAAATATCAAATTTTAACTTTATTACCAAGGAAGTGGACAATTGCAAAAATAAAGGCAGAATTTGGGTGTAGTGAATACCTCATCAAAAATGCTAAAAAACTGCGAGAAAGATACGGAGTATTAGGGAAGCCTCCACAAAAAGAGAGTGGGGCATCAGTTAAAAAGTGAAACTGTGGAAGAAGTAAAACAATTTTATGAAGATGATGAAATAAGTAGATTAATGCCGGGACAAACAGATTGGATAACTGTGCGTGACGATAATAATGTAAAGTTTAAAGAACAAAAACGTTTAATCTTATTAAACCTTAGAGAAATATATGAAAAATTTAAAGAAATAGATCCACAGCTAAAGATAGGGTTCTCGTCATTTGTCTCACTGCGTCCGAAGCACTGTGTATTAGCTGGAGCGAGTGGCCCACATTCAGTGTGTGTTTGCTTGATTCATCAGAATATTAAGTTGGTGTTGACGGCGTGCAAGGCTAATAAAACATACAAAGAATTGCTTAAAAAAATAGTTTGTGATAGTTCGTGTGAAGATTGCATGTTTTCGCGTTGTACAATATGTCCAGGCACTGAAGTTATTGATTCTGACATATGCGGAGAATGTGAACTTTCATCTGAAATACAATTTAAACAATGGGTTTCTACTGATCGCTGCAATTTAATAACTATAGTAAAAACTATAGGAGAATTCAAGGATGATATAAAGCAACAGTTAATAGCTTTAAAGGCTCATCATTTTATTTCAAATAAACAGCTGAGTACCTAAAGTATCTCAAGGAAAATTTGAAAGATAATACAGAGTGCATAACACTAGTTGACTTTTCAGAAAATTATTCGTTTATTGTGCAAGATGAGGTACAGGCCTTTCATTGGACAAAAAACCAAGCTACTCTTCACCCTTTTGTGATATATTTTAAAGAAGACGGCGTACTTAAAACGAAAACTTTCTGTGTGATAAGTGATTATCTAAACCACCATACTTATCTTTTTTTTTCATTCCAAAAAATATTTTTGGACCATATTAAAATAAACTATCCACAGTTTAAAAAAATGTATTACTTCAGTGACGGGTCCGCTGCCCAGTACAAAAATAAAAAAAATTTTGTTAATGTGTGCCATCACAACGATGATTTTGGATTGGAGGCAGAGTGGCATTTCTTTGCTACCTCCCACGGCAAAAGCCCATGTGATGGCGCAGGAGGTACAATCAAACGTACCGCAAGGAAAGCCAGCTTGCAGCGAACTGCAGAAGATCACATACTAACCCCAAAGTCAATGTTTGATTTTTGTTCAAAAGCAATTAAAGGTATAACATTTTTTTATATAACTAGTTTGGACGTTGAAGCTGCTGAAATCTTTTTAAATGAAAGATTTAAAAACATAAACAGCATCAAAGATACGAGAAAATACCATAGCTTCGTTCCTCTATCTCAGCTGCAATTAAAAGTACGAAAATATTCATCTTCAGATAATTTTGACATTGTAATGATGTAGTAAATTGCAAAATATAACCGTTTTTTCGAAAAAAAGCAATCAGTTTTGAGTTAAATTACTGAAAAAATTTTAAAATTATGCCTTAAAAAATCGATCAGCAGATGCCCTTAGTATGAAAGTAACAAAACAAAATGTTGAGGTATTAGAAGCTGAAGTTAAGGACTAGAGTTCATGAAAAATTCGTATTTTTATCTCTTGAGAAGCACCCTTATTTTAGAGCCTGAAAACACTATTTTTTAAATTTTAAAAATTTCAAGATAATAATTTATCAATAAGGAGTGAGTTGTTTCCAGGGATGGGTATGTTAGTTATTCTTCTTTTAGTCATTATTTATTGAAAATTGCTCCAATGGGCACACATAGATAAGTGGTCATAGGCCAAAACAGCCTAAGTCGACTTAAAAAATTAGACCCATCGAAATCTTAAACCGCGAATTCAAATGACAAAACTGATTCACAACATAGGCAGAACCGAAATTTAGTGTCTCTTTATTTAAAAGAACTTTATATAAAATGAGTTTTCAAAAATAGTTGGTATAAATTTGATTGTAAAAAAAAAAAAATTTTTAAATTATGCCTTAAAAAATCGATCAGCAGAGGCCCTTCGAATGAAAATAACAAAACAAAATGTTGAGGTATTTGAAGCCAAAGGTCAGGTATTTTTATCTCCTTGTAAACATGTCCGTTTTCGAGCCTGAAAACCATGATTTTTGAAAATTTACAAATTTCGAGATAATAATTTATCTATAAGGAGTGGGTTTTTTTGGCCGATGGATGGGTTAATTTCTTCTAGGATATGTACCCTTAATTTCTGACAAATATTGAGTGGCTACTTAAAACAGTAAAGACTCCAGAGCCGGCTAAAGTTGACAAAAATCGATAAAAAAATACGTATTTTCAGTACCGGGTTTTTAATACCAGGTACTTGCTATATGATTTAATATTTATATTTAATCAAACTACTATCTTTTCCCTTTAAAACGCTATATCGAATGTAAAGATATCTCTAATGGAAACATTTTTACAGCTAAAATAGGGTAGGCCTAAAAATTACGGTTTTCAAACTTTGAAACTTGACCAGTCCGAAGCCAGTGGTTATAAAAAATAAATGTGTGTCAATATGTTCCTTTAGGACCCTAAAGAAGTGTCCCTCAAAGTTTGAGCGAAATCCGAGACTAGCCAGCTTTTTGAATTAGACGTTTTCATTTGGATTGTCCCTACTATGTTCGTTAATACGTGTATTTTTTTGATCTTATTTTTTTGTTGTATATGTATGAAAACATATCTCTTCGCCTTTTTAGATCACACAGCAGCGACATCTGTAGCTTGCGATGTGTGACTAGGGCTTTTAAGCTGCATCCTCTGTTACGATTTTTACAGCGCCACGGGTCCTTGGCTAGAAAATGAAAGCTTGATGTTATGGTCATGTTATTGTGCAGCAGAAAATTTTCATGGACTATTTGACCGATCGAATAATTTATTTTTAAATTATTCTATTTTTGTTCTTAACGAACAAACTGAGCAACAACTCACAAACAAACAATACCAACTACCGTGATTTGCAATTTCGTTCTTGCTAAGGAACTAGACGTACGGCTTTGTATTTGTTGTTAGAAATTTTTCATTTTTCCCTTTATAGTGGTCATTGAACCGAGGAGAAATTAGGAATTTCTAACCGCAGCGTGTCATACTAGTTACACCAACACTGCTTCTTTGATTTCGTGGGATAATTGCTACTATGTTCGTTAATACGTCAAACTTTCATATTCTAGCCAAGGACCCGTGGCGCTGTAAAAATCGTAACAGAGGATGCAGCTTAAAAGCCCTAGTCACACATCGCAAGCTACAGATGTCGCTGCTGTGTGATCTAAAAAGGCAAAGAGATATGTATTCATACATATACAACAAAAAAATAACATCAAAAAAATACACGTACTAACGAACATAGTAGCAATTATCCCACGAATTCAAACAAGCAGTGTTGGTGTAACTAGTATGACACGCTGCGGTTAGAAATTCTTAATTTCTCCTCGGTTCAATGACCACTATAAAGGGAAAAATGTCTAACAACAGATACAAAGCCGTACGTCTAGTTCCTATGCAAGAACGAAATTGCAATCACGGTAGCTGGTATTGTTTGTTTGTGAGTTGTTGCTCAGTTTGTTCGTTAATAACAAAAAGAGAATAAATTTAAAAAAAAAAAATTTTTTATGAATTTTGATACTTAGAGAAAATTGACAAAGATTTACACAGCGATGGATACCATGACGCGTTTCGGACTTTCCAGGGTCCACATCAGATGGATTTTCGGACACAGAACTACTGTGTCTGCACTAAAGCGGTTAAAGCAATTGCTTATAACAAATCAGCTACGATGCCCTGTAGTATTTCTAAGTCAACTTTCTTATAAGCGTGCCAATTTCATACCTTTAGACATAAGGCCGCGACATATTTTCCATATGATACACGGAATATGAGTATATTATTAGGCGTGCATATTTATGCAGAAGCACACTGAGGTTTATGATTTGCATTCCTTCACACCACTTTTTTGTGTATTATTGGTTTTGCTCTACCTATGGTGTGTACTTATGTATCAATTATGAATGTTTCTTATTGGAGCTTAGCTCGAAAATTGTTTATACCTGCTGTACTTTTTACTAGTACTAGGGTATTCTAATTTTTGATGTTACGAAATTTTTTATGAATTTTGATACTTAGAGAAAATTGACAAAGATTTACATAGCGATGGATACCATGACGCGTTTCGGACTTTCCAGGGTCCACATCAGACGGATTTTCGGACACAGAACTACTGTGTCTGCACCGAAGCGGTTAAAGCAATTGCTTATAACAAATCAGCTACGATGCCCTGTAGTATTTCTAAGTCAACTTTCTTATAAGCGTGCCAATTTCATACCTTTAGACATAAGGCCGCGACATATTTTCCATATGATATTTATGCAGAAGCACACTGAGGTTTTTAATTTGCATTCCTTCATACCACTTTTTTGTGTATTATTGGTTTTGCTCTACCTATAGTGTGTACTTTTTTATCAATTATGAATGTTTCTTATTGGAGCTTAGCTCGAAAATTGTTTATACGTGCTGTACTTTTTACTAGTACTAGGGTATTCTAATTTTTGATGTTACGAAATTTTTTATGAATTTTGATACTTAGAGAAAATTGACAAAGATTTACACAGCGATGGATACCATGACGCGTTTCGGACTTTCCGGGGTCCACATCAGATGGATTTTCGGACACAGAACTACTGTGTCTGCACTAAAGCGGTTAAAGCAATTGCTTATAACAAATCAGCTACGATGCCCTGTAGTATTTCTAAGTCAACTTTCTTATAAGCGTGCCAATTTCATACCTTTAGACATAAGGCCGCGACATATTTTCCATATGATACACGGAATATGAGTATATTATTAGGCGTGCATATTTATGCAGAAGCACACTGAGGTTTATGAATTGCATTCCTTCACACCACCTTTTTGTGTATTATTGGTTTTGCTCTACCTATGGTGTGTACTTATGTATCAATTATGAATGTTTCTTATTGGAGCTTAGCTCGAAAATTGTTTATACCTGCTGTACTTTTTACTAGTACTAGGGTATTCTAATTTTTGATGTTACGAAATTTTTTATGAATTTTGATACTTAGAGAAAATTGACAAAGATTTACATAGCGATGGATACCATGACGCGTTTCGGACTTTCCAGGGTCCACATCAGACGGATTTTCGGACACAGAACTACTGTGTCTGCACCGAAGCGGTTAAAGCAATTGCTTATAACAAATCAGCTACGATGCCCTGTAGTATTTCTAAGTCAACTTTCTTATAAGCGTGCCAATTTCATACCTTTAGACATAAGGCCGCGAAATATTTTCCATATGATATTTATGCAGAAGCACACTGAGGTTTTTAATTTGCATTCCTTCATACCACTTTTTTGTGTATTATTGGTTTTGCTCTACCTATAGTGTGTACTTTTTTATCAATTATGAATGTTTCTTATTGGAGCTTAGCTCGAAAATTGTTTATACCTGGGGGTGAATTCTGGTTCTATGAAATGATAAAATGAAAAGAATTTTCATACAAAATTTGTGAAAAGAAACTTCAAATTCATACAAATTTTTTTTCACGTTATCATATCATAGAAGCAGAATTCACCCTCTGCTGTACCTTTTACTAGTACTAGGTTATTCTAATTTTTGATGTTACGAAATTTTTTATGAATTTTGATACTTAGAGAAAATTGACAAAGATTTACACAGCGATGGATACCATGACGCGTTTCGGACTTTCCAGGGTCCACATCAGATGGATTTTCGGACACAGAACTACTGTGTCTGCACTAAAGCGGTTAAAGCAATTGCTTATAACAAATCAGCTACGATGCCCTGTAGTATTTCTAAGTCAACTTTCTTATAAGCGTGCCAATTTCATACCTTTAGACATAAGGCCGCGACATATTTTCCATATGATACACGGAATATGAGTATATTATTAGGCGTGCATATTTATGCAGAAGCACACTGAGGTTTTTAATTTGCATTCC